>BKCP01006516.1:296367-312388 GCA_008636005.1 Striga asiatica
ATAAACGGAACAACAACAATCAACAGAAGAGTGCTTTTATGTCCAGATTTTTTCCTTTTAACTCGCTGCCTAAACCCTACACCGGAAAATTTCACACAGCGCCATGCTTCTCCAACCCGCCTTCCCAAAATCTCCTTCAATTTATCCTAACCAGAATAGCACTGTATACGCTCCAAATGTGCCCTCATTTTCATCTGGGCTCCTTAAAAATTCGACCTTTTTTCTGAAACAGTCCATCTTATCCACCAGCTACAGAATCCATCCGAAAAATCCGATTTTTATTACGTGTTCATCAGAATCGAATGTTCACAGCTATGGGACAGTTGACTATGAGAAGAAGCCCACGCTGAAGTGGAACAATATTTGCAAGAAAATTTTTAAGCTGGAAAAGTCGAATTTGGGGGCTGCTTCAGTGTTGACTCAGGTGGAAAATGAGGGCAAGACGATCACAAAATTGGAGATTTTAAAAATTTTGATGGAGCTCAGGAAGTTTAGGCGGTTCAAGCTTGCACTTGAGGTAATTTTGATTTGAAAAAGAAGTGGAAAACACTCAAAGTTCAAGTTCTTAGGAGAAGAAGTGTGTGCTGATTCGTAATTTGTGGTTTTCTGGAGGATTAAAGAATTGTTTTCGATTTATTCTATTCTGTGTTCCTTAACCTTTGGAACTCATGTTCCTACATATATGGAGATATTTAAGATTCTGGTCTGTGTTACTCGTGTTCCAACATATATGTAGAAAGTTTACGTTTTTTATTTGGTTGATATGCATGCTTTTTTTCTTTTTTTCCTGAAAAATATGCTGTAGATTTTGTTTTTCTTGTTAGATAATAGTCTGTTTGCATTGGCACAAATGCTGAGAATTGTGCTTAGGGTAAGGTAGGATGGCATATATTTGACTATGTAGTATCTTGTGAGAATCTTGATTAATGACCAAATTCTTGTGAACTACCACGAGGCGCTAAATTATGTATAGAGGTAGATGCAACTCGTTAATGTTCTTTTTCTGAGAGGAAAATGTGACAAAAGTAATTGACGACTTTCTGCTTCCAGCCATCTGACCTCCAAGTTTGGATAAAGCTTTTGTTGCTATTGATGATGTACTTTAGAGCAAGACTGTTGTTTTGGGTATTTCTGAGTTGGATGGATACAGCTTTGGTTTTTAGTTTTTACATCAAGTGTCAGTCAGTGAAAAAGGTTGTAGTATATAATGAAGCAAGTTGCGTAGATTTTGCAAGATCTTATTTGGCACTTAGCATCTTACTGAAAAGCCTTGCCAAGCAAGGGTATGAATTGATGATTAGCTCAGTAGAAAGTTGATATAAAATAGAAGGCTGCTTATGTGTGTTATTCTTCTACTTCCAAGTTTGGCACTGTAGGTTACTAGCTTTTCTGAGCCTATTATATTTATTGGCTAGGCCATCACTTGGTAGAGAAATCAGATCGTCGGGCCAGAAACATATGGGTTGAAAACAATGGGCATAATCGAAAGGCAAAACTACATTAGAATTTTTTTATTTTTTAATTTTTCACCCCATTTTGTTTTTCTTTTCTTTCCTTTTCCCCTGACCCCGGGGTGAATGGTGGGTAGATTTGCTGTCCTTGGCCATATCTTGAAATTGCAAATCCAGTATTCAAATCCAATTTTGTTTTATAAGATATTTATATGATTATTGAGCTACTCTAGTCTCGTACTGTCTCCTTTATTTTATTATTTTCTTTTTCTTCTTCTATGCTAGCTCCATAAAGTGCGTGCTTTTTTCAGGTATGTGAATGGATGAATAACAGGTCTGAGAGGTTCAGAGTAACCACCAGGGAAACCACCATACACCTCGACCTCATCGCAAAAGTGCAGGGCGTCTCGAGCGCCGAACAATACTTCAAAAAATTACCGGACGCCTTAAAGGACAAGAGAGTGTACGCCTCCCTCCTGAATGCATACGCCCTCTCGAAAATGAGGGAAAAAGCTGAGTCCTTATTTGACAAAATGAGGAATCGAAACTACACCGACTACACTCTTCCTTTCAACTTGATGATGATCATCTACAGGAACCTCAAAGACCACGAGAAAATCGAGTCATTAGTATCAGAAATGGTTGAGAAAAGGATATCGCTAGATATCTATACCTACAATATATGGCTGTCTGCCTGTGGGTCCCTCGACAAAATGGAGCAAGCTTTTAAGCAGATGGAGCTCGACAACTCTGTAAATCCCAACTGGATAACTTACAGCACAATGGCCATGAGGTATATTAAATCGGGGCTCCTGGAGAAAGCTGAGGAATATCTGAAGAAACTCGAGGACGAGATTACAGGCCAAAACCGTTTGCCTTACCACCATCTCATTAACCTGTACGCTGCTGCAGGCAGGAAGGAGGAGGTTTATCGAGTGTGGAGCATTTACAAGGCCTCATTTGTAAATATCCCTAACTTGGCGTATCATGATGTAATTTTAGCCCTCACCCGCTTGGATGACACTGAGGGTGCCGAGAAGATGTACGGCGAGTGGCTTTCGGTAAAATCGGCTTACGACCCGCGGCTGGGGAATCTGCTTCTGAGCTCCTATGTGAGAAAGGGGCTTTCAGAAAAGGCTAAGACTTTTTTCGAGCAGATGGTGGAGAATGGGGGGAAACACAACTCGATGAGTTGGGAGATACTCTCGGAGGACCACATTGCAAATATGAGGATTCCCGAGGCCCTTTCTTGCCTGAAAAATGCTGCGGCCTTAGCTGATGAGGGGTCGAGAAACTGGAAGCCGAAGCCCGTAAATGTGTCGAAAATTCTCAAGATTGTGGAGGAAGGTGATGACGTGGCAGGTAAGGAGTCATTGTTGGAGATTTTGAGTGAGGTTGGGTGTCTGAAGGATGCAGCTTACATGTCATATATACCATTGTCGGATGGTGAAAAGTTTGCTGGGATGGGTTCAAATAGTGCGGGTGGGGATGAGAGTGATGATGGAAAATTTGAGCTTCTTGACCAACTCCAGGAGAGCTTTTGANGTGTGGGAATATTGGTTTCTCCAGGCATTGTTTTGTTATTGACTCGAACTTCATTGGCGCTGTTTTTGTTCAACGCTATCAATGGGCAAAAGAATCAATGCATGCTTATTCCATACTTGTGTCTTTTTTTTTCAAGTCATATTTACTTTGGAAAGTCTCTTTGAAAAATAAAGAAAGAAAGAAAAGAACAAATGATTAACCACCATCAGTTGTTATATTTTTCATATGTTTTTTAAATTGATATTTTATTATGAAAGTCTCGATAAAAAGAAGATGATTAACCAAATAATGCAACATATAGGAACTAGGAAGTAGCCCTCAATAATTGAACTGAACAAGATATATTGTATCAAATCTTATATTTGGTCACACTTTGATGAAAGCAAACACAACATTACTAATTCTTGTACACCTCAGAGTAATTCAATATGTGTATGTAACAAATAATACAATGAACATTTCAATTAATTAGTACTTTGATTGCAGTAGAAATAGATAGTAATTCAATATTTTGGATGTAACAAATAATACAATGAAAATTGCAATAGAAATAGATTGTCACGGGGTGCCAGAAGGTAAACACAAGGTACAACAGTGCTTTGCCAGCATGCTATTACTCACAAATGACACAACCAAATTGAAGCTGCAAAAATCAGGTTTTCTTGCTCACTTAAATTAAACTTTTGAATAGATTGCCTTTATTTTTAAGGATTATTTATTTCATTTTATTTGTGCCGACAATTGGGGGTTAAAACAAGCTGTCAACTCTTAACAAAAAGGCAACCTCAAGTACTTGTGAGTTGTGATACAACATGTGACTAATTATATGTGGTCCAATCTCACCTAATAATGAGCTTAATTAGCTCAAATGTCATAACGTCTTCTGTAGAATCTAGTTCAAAACATACACATTTGGCTGAATCAATCCAATTGTCATACTTTTTAAATAAAAATATGATTCAAAATGGGTTTACATAGTTAATTTAGATTAAGCCTTAAAAGTATGGTATTTCACTGCAGCAACATATGCTTTTAAATACAGAGCTATTAAATCCATCATACACACATTGGGATTGGAAGAGACAGAAAATGCCAAAAGCCATATCTATGATTTAGGGTCACCAAGGATTTGAAGAGATATGGCAACATATCTAAATCACTGATTTAATTAATCATCAACCATTGACAACTCATACTTATGATATCCCATTTTTTCTTTTTGTTTCCCTTAATACCCAATTAATTATTCATCAATGGAAGGAAAAGAAAGCAACAACCATTAGGACATCAACATGATGGGAGGTGGTCCAAAAAATGATTAATTATTTCAACCAAAATATGTGAAAATTTTGATTCAAATTTCAATTTGACAAACTGTTAAATTGACATAATCCCTTACCCTTAATAACCCTGAAATTGTGCATTGGAATCATCACACATGAAGGCCAATGGAAGAAGTGGGACCCACTGCCCATGCTCAACATTAATCCAAAACATGCAGCACATGATTGGTATATTGTGCAAGTTACAACTTTTTGGCCATAAGAGCATATGATCAGATCCAATGTGCATGTTTTTTTCATACTCTTTCTTATTTTATTTTTTTTCAAAATAATAATAACAATCTCTATCTCTATCTCTATCTCTACTAATTATTAATTATTATTATTAATTATTAATTATTAATTTATTTTTATTAATATTTGTTATTATTATTAATTATTAATTATTAATTATTATTATTTATTAATTACTTAAAAGGATGAATGTTTTTGTAAAAATATGTGTTCACTAAAATACCCTCTATCAATCATAATTTGTTAATGTTTTGTAATGGCAAAAAGGTATTTTACATGTTATTCTTCTACTATCTACTATCTACAACTATCTTAACATACAAAAAAAGTCAAAACGACATCTAATTTAAAAAGGAGGGAGTAAAAAATTTTAAGAATAATAAGAAGAAACATTTATAATAATTGATGTATCAATAAAATAATGTAGGAAAAGGAAACGTACTGTAACTAATTGTAGAAGAAAATAAGGAAGAGATCAAGCATGGATTTAATATTAATAATAAGGATATTAAATGAAATCCAAGACTAATTATTTTTGTATAAAAAATATTAATTTATATTAAAGTCTGACTCCGAAGCATGAATTTTTGCCATATAAGATTTTGAAGCATGAGCTTCTACCACTTGAGCTCAAATGCATTCAGTAAATATATTTAGGGATGATGATCCTAGCCATTTTCACATAAAAATAATATGTATATATATGTGTGTGTGTGTACACACTTATCTTTAACTTAAAATGTATATCATAAATAGTGTATAATTTTTTCAAATTAACTAAATGACAAATTCAAATTCAATTAGACAAATTATATGGTTCACGAGCGGAGCACGTACACCTTACTAGTAAATAATAAAAAAACAAAAGAAATCCAGCTAAAAAGTGTTGAACACCCATGATAGTTAGTCTTTCCCTCCTTCACAAGCTAAGTTCAAATTCAAGATTCACCCCACCACATATTAACTAATCAGAACAAGTGTAGGAACATTTAATATAACAAAAGTATCAACATTTTTTGCTGTGTGATGAATGAAAGATTCATACAGTGGGCAGGCAAGAGTATAGGGTTTGGTTTGTTCTACTTTTTTAAGGTTAACTACAAATTGTTCAATTGGTATGTGCAAATTGCAAAAACACAGATCAAACTGGTATTAACAGTAATTTCAAAAATATAAATAAATATTTCTTTGTATCAATCATTTTGGCAACAAGGTTTATGTTTGAAGAAGAGAAGCTGTCCTACCTTTATTTTAAATTTGAAAAGCCATTTTAGTAAACCCAACTTCCTAAACCAACAACCAGCCTACGTGTTATTGGAACATATAAATTAAATAAACAAAAAAAAAAAAAAAGTGCACCCCTTTATATATGTAAGTATTATCCACCTATTCATTCCAACATCACAATCCAAGATATTATATATTCATCTGTCACAACTTTCTTGTAAGGCACAACAGAGAGAAAGAGAGAGAGAGAAGGAGAATAATGGAAGACAGCAGCTTGCCCAAACTCATCAGCTTCCTATCCTCACTCCTCGGGCGAGTGGCCGAGTCGAACGATCTCGGCAGTGGGCCCCACTCTCAGAAAATATCGTCTGTCTTTCACGGCCTCACGAGGCCCACCATCTCAATCCACAGCTATTTGCAGAGGATCTTCAAGTACGCTAACTGCAGCCCGTCGTGCTACATTGTGGCTTACGTATATCTCGACCGCTTCATGCACCGCCAGCCGGACCTCCCCATTAACTCCTTCAATGTTCACAGGCTTCTTATCACTAGTGTCATGCTCTCTGCTAAATTCATGGATGACATGTGAGTATTTAACTATTTTTCAAGAATTGTCTTCTGCTTTGATCTTGTTTTTGAGGTGTTGTCTTGGGATTTATTAATTTCTTTTGGTTAATTTGGAGTTAACATATATGCTTCAAATTATGAATCTTGAATTTGGATTGCGTTGTGAAATTTTGTTGCTTTTGGAATTGTATCAGTCATGATCTTGTGTTTTTAGGGCGTTTGGTTTTGCTTACTTGTGATTGAGGTTTTGGTTATGTTAAATGCTTTTTCTTGATTATGCCAACAACCTATATGCCTAATCTATTTCAAAACAACTTTGGTCCAGCTGTGAAACCCCACCCTGCTATTTTCTTCATTGTTCAATATAAAAACATTTTTTATTTTTTTATTATTAAGGGTCTCATTCTAACATCCATAACTGAAAGCTACAGTCCAACAACAGCTTAAACCTTACAAGTTTTCGTTTTATTGGACTAATGCATTTGAACCTCTTAAAGTAGTAATAAATTGGAAAATTATACTAACTGTTAAAAATAACACCTTTTTAAGATTTTTTTTTTTTGTTTGTTTGTGTCATGTACGTCTCACGATTTCGTCTTGTTTTATAACTGAATATCTATCTTATGATTCCAGGTATTACAACAATGCATATTATGCAAAAGTAGGAGGAATCAGCACAATAGAGATGAACATTCTTGAAGTGGATTTTTTATTTGCATTGGGATTTCATTTAAACGTGACCCCATCAACTTTTCACTCATACTGTTCTCATCTCCAAAGAGAAATGGTGATCATGCAGCCTCAGCCTCAGATCAACCTTTCAGAGGATCCCTATTTATTATATAACAATGGTAAATCATCATCAACGAATAAAATTATTCATTTGTGTTTTGATGAAGATGAATCATCATCCCATCAACAACAACAGCAACTTGCTGTTTGACATATTGCATTTTTAAATTCCATTTACTGTAGTTAGGTTAGATTGAAGAGTTTCTTTCTTTCTTTTCTTTTTTTTCTTTTTTTTTTCCCCTTTGCATATGGAATTTTGGTTTGGCAATTTGGGCCATCACTGTACTTTGTGGCCTCATTGGATCTCTCTTGTTGTTTTTTTCTTCTTTTTTTTTCATGTTTATTAGTGAATGTTTTCTGGGAAGTATTTTGAACTTGATTCAACGGAATGTACAGTGATTATTTCTTGTTTGTATATCCCAATTTATACTCAGTGATTGGTTGGCTCTTGTCTTGTTTGCTCAATTTTAAGCTGGGTTAAGTTGTATGTTGTTCACTGCTAGTTAGCAGTTTCCGTATTCGTCGTGAGGACTTTTAGTCGAAAAAAAAATTCTCCAAGCATAAAACATGTATCTGTCAAAAGTCCTACTTGATCACCATAGTTTTGAAAGAGAATCTAAACTTTTTACTAATATTAATGCACTGAAACTTGAAAGCCCAGACAAGTTCTGCTGGTGCTTGATGTTTTATGCAAAGGAGAAAAGATAAAAAGCTGATAGGTGGAGACAAAGTAAATGGTATTGGCCCAAAGAGGAAAGGGACATGAAATGGGTGAGTAGTACAAAGTGGTGGCTTTGTGGTATGGTGATTTTTGGATTTTGAAGACAAGAAATGTGTAAGTTGACAGTTGTATTTGATTCTGTGAAGGGAACATAATGCATGTGCTCTTATTGAATCATACACACAAGTGCACTAAAATTACCAAAGTGCATGTGCCAACTTGAAAAGTGAGATTGGGACAAGACAGTAACTGAGTTCTCTTCACAGTCTTGTTCATCCAACATTGATTTGTTATAGGTATTATTGTAAAGGATAGTTTTTGAAAAAACAAAAAAAAAAAACAAAACTTAGCCTTTAACTACTACACCTAATTATGGATTTAATAAGGAAACAAATGCTTTCACTATTATACTTTGAAGTCGAGGTATACGTTTTAATTTATTCAAATAGTATAACGGGTTAGTCTGTCTAACCAATGTTGATCTGTTAAACAGACTAACTAACAAATTTGTGAGTTAGAATAGGGGAAGGGTGGGGTCTGGTAGACAATGGGACTATACTTTGCTAGTATCATAAAGTAAAGTGTAGAGATAAAAACAGTTGAGATGCAGGTTCCAAATTTTGGATTGGGTTGATTTATTGCAGAGATGTATCATGTTATTTTATTTGACAAGTGCAACTACTACAAATAATTCTACTGATAATTGATATGCTGCCTTGACTGTATTATGTTTGTCATAAGCTATCTTCACTATGTTATGTTATCAAAAACATTTTATTATAAAACCACAAATATCATGTGTATACATAACTACATGAGCTCCTTTACACACACCAAACAATTTCACAACTAATTTCCACAAAATAAACCCAAAACCAGCAACGCAATAACTTAGCAGCACGACATGATCATAATCTTGATTTTCTCCTAATCCAAAACTTTTTGCCAATCTGCATCAAGAAACCTGACTGCAATGGGCACGGCAGCTGTGGCCAACAGATACCTAAACTTAACCGACTCATCAGGAAAATAAGTCACAAACATGGCTACAATGGCTGCCCAGAGCTCGATATGGAAGGGGAACCTATAGGTGAGGGACACAAGGACAAGTACGGACGTTGAGAGTGTAAAAGGCCCCTTGTTGGGCCGCGTATATAGCCCGGCCCGCCTTCTGCCTGGTGGGTTGACCCCAGCTTGGAAGGTTACAGCCGTGATTAGGGCGTTGCGCGTGTCGTTGGCTGAGTCTGTCTCTTGGTTGTAGCCGAGGCTTAGCCAGCTAGTAGCCATAGGTGACAACATACACCAAGAAGATGAAATTCTGGTGACAAAGGGAAGCTTAGCTGCTTGTATGTTTATTTGGAGTGCGTTTGGATAAAGCATGATTACCACAAATAATCCTGTCTAGATGAAAATAATTTTTCATACTTATTCCAATTAATTTTAAGGCTACCAATTAGTGTCACCTCTGAGCTGTGAAATTATTGCATCAGTTTTACAAAATCACTATGAAAAATTACGGGACATGAAATGAAAGCGGACGGGGATGAAGTTGGAAAGAGGAGGAAGAAGACGGATGGTGAAAATATTGAGGAGATTTGGATGGAGATGGAGTGAATGGAAAACTCTGACTGCGCAAATGAGATGCATTCAAGTAGCAACTTTTCTCCAAGTAGAAAATTTTGTAACTGCTCATAACTAACATCTTGTAATGATGGGTTCTTTATTGTTTTTAGTGTTTTAACACTCATTCTAAACTCTATTCGACCCCATTTTAGATTTCCAATAAACACTACAAATATCACTGAGTTACTCTTATGAAGCCACCGGATGAGGAGCTTCACACATTATTCTGCCCCCACTATTGATTATACCATGTTTGGAAAATAAACAGAGCTATTATTATTATTATTGCATAATTTGGTACAAACAACATCGACAAGAACACACTTCCGATATAATTACATGTACCAAGACAATTCCACATAAATGAAAAACAAAATTATCTGTACAGACATTTCACACTACTATTTGCATAACTCCCATCTGAAGAAAATCTCGAATCATCCGACTCACCCCTTTGTGTATACTCGGGACAAAAATCATACCAACACAGACGAAATAGCACTACAAATCGATGCTCTCATAAACATCACTAGAGTTCCTAAAAGAACCTGGAAGACGTGGCATCATGTAAAATCAATTTATTTGGAGTAAATACTATTATATTCTCCATTGTTTATCTACTTCAATCACGTCACACATACTGCCCAAAGAAACCCATATGTTTGACAAAAGGAATCCCTTGAAACCTGGTTATTACAGAAATTTCTGCAATGCATACACATTTCAAGACAACATTAGAGGAATGCAAGTCAGCCCTGCAAAGTTAAGACCAAACTAAAAGGCTTTCTTCATTTCCAAAAACTATAGGGTTTTTTTCTTTTTTCTCAATGGGATTTCTTATAATAAAAGAGAGTAAAGAGAAGAAACACTCAAGTGCAAACACCACCTCAACTTTAAAACCCTGAATGAAGTAAAATATATGCATGTTCCTTTAAAATAAACAAATGGACTAGACTCGTATCCATTACCCCTAATGACTTGAGCTAGGAAGAAGAATTTGCCTAAGAGCGCTGAACCTTGAGATCATTACTTCTAGATGCATTTGGTCTACTTCTACTCTTTCCCAGTAAATAACTTCTGCCTTTTAGAAGTTCGCCCAGTCAGACTTTTCCCTTACTGGGTCTGACAGAAAGACTACATAACTTTACCTAATTTTAGTAATAAAAAATTGCCATAAACAAAAAATGTTGGCATGTTAGTCCTATAACCAAGTTGAAGAAAACCATTGAAGATAAGTGGCAAGAACTAACAAGACTTCAGGCAGCAGAGAAAAGCAACGGAGTAATATATGCCAGTTGTATCAGATTCGGTTACTTAAACCACAATATAAAACATCTACTGAAGATGTGAGTATCATCAACCACCTAAACTCAGATGATTGCACCCATCAACATTGGGTTGAAGAATGTCGGTTAAAGAGACCAATCAGAAATATAGCTCGTAGAAATTTCTGTCTTGGACTTCACAAAAAGTCTCTCACTTCATAGGAAGGTCAAATATCCAAAATGACATCCTACTCAACATATAGTTAGAGATATAATGCCTATTAAAATGTTTCGATTCGATAATGTAGAATGTTCCAGTTCCAACCTGCCATCTCATTTCCATAAATGTAAAAGAATGCTAATCCAGTATAACTCTATCATTTCTGAGCATTTGTAAAAGCATGTAAATCCATTAACACGTAACCACGAAACAGAAACCATAAAACTCAATGCATCCATTGCCATTTTGATTTGTCTTTGATGGACCTCCATGAGTTAGACAAATGAATAGAACAAAACAATTTTATGCTTGGTATAAGGAGGTTATATCTTGCTCGTCCAATAACTGCACCCAAGAGCAAACATATGGACCCGAAATCTACATGCCACATTACTTTTGAGGCTTTTCCGTATTTTTGTTTTCTCCTCAGTACGTTAAAAGCATACTTTCATAACTTTTACCAGCGACAATGGGTGGGTAGCATCCCAAACACATTTATTTATAAAACATCACATCCTGCAGATGGTCTCCTCTAAGTTCTGAAACTCAACAACCCTTACAAGCAGATACGAAACATAACAGAATCCAATCCATGTTACATCTATAAATAGTTTGTGGTGGATCAAAGCACAGTAATATAATACTCAAAGTATCCGTCTCTCAAACCATGAAGGTTCCTTATGTCCAAATAACATCACATATGGAAATGTGAGCATTAAATTCCATATTTGAAGCCTTCCACATCGTAGAGAAGCCTCTCCCCTCAACTCCATTTCTGCATAAACAAGTCCGTAAACGAGAATGATCGTGTGGCTCTGATTTCATCAAGCACCCCATTTGGTCCAACTACTGGTTAAGACGGTGGTCATGTAAACCAAAAGCCATAAGTACAACATATTACTCTCCTTCAGCAGCCTAAAGTAAGGACTAATGCAACATGATAACACCATAAGTTTTACACAAAAATATATGTTGTGCGCGTGTTTGCAGGCTGGTGTTGTGTACCTTAGTAGTATGACCTGGAACCACTGCTTCCCATATAACTACTTCCACCTAAACCTCGCCCAGAGTAAAGTGAAGGATAGGAGCTAGTGTCAACCTGCAATAAATATATACAAAATAAAAGGCAGTGGAAAAAGATATGCCAAGATAATCATAGAAAGAAACAGAACTCGAAGCATACGTTACTCCCACGAGACATATAACCACCACCAGAGCTTGATGAGTACATCCCACCAAAGTCACTACCACCATAAGGGCCTGAAAACGGAGAAGAGATTGCAACCATAAATGTCATTACCAAATTGACAGCTCTCTGTTAAGTATGGACTAAAACCTGAAGCATCATACCTCCATCGTAACCCATTTCTTGACGACCACTGTAAAACCCATGGGACTCTTGACTGGGCAAAGAACCTCGAGTTCCGCCATACCCAATGTTTGACCTCTCAAATCTATCATTCACAAATGACAACAAATCAAAATGCAGAAGTTTTTACTAAAAAGATAAAGCCACTTCAACATATTACAAGGATATACGTCCATGACTGACCTATCACTGTAAGGATCCCCATAGTGAGAAACTCCACTTCCAGGATCATAATCTAGACGTGGACGAGAGTGACGCATCCCAGCCTCCAAATAGCGTGGGGGAGCATCATCCTTACATGAATTTTCAAACATTAACCAAAAATTGCATATTTGGGGCACAATAAAAATATTATACGAAGGAGTCACAATATAGAAAGTTATCTTAGGAAATTACCAAGGCAGCATACGGACGTTTAGAACCAGCCATAGAATCGTATTCACGGCCACGTGCCTCCCTGTAACTTGGTGCCCTTTCATACCTCTGACTGTAGCCATCATCAACATAAGGTCGTCTGGCTGCAGATCTTGATGCATCACCTCTAGGATAATCAGGGTAAGCAGATGGACGAAGAGGATAATCATCTCTATATTGCAGTCGTCTAGCCGAAACTTCCCGAGAGCTGTAGTCTACAGCGGCTCTGCTCCTAGGATGAAGGTCCTCTCGGTGGCCATAGTCCCTCTTCAAACCGCTCTTGGAGTATGATGGAACTGAATACAGTATATTAGAGCATAAATGCGGTTTAAGTAGAAAATAATTACCAGTTTGAAAGTTTGAAGCATACCAGGTGGCAGCCTCCTGTCATAGGACCTCGGTAAGGGAGCAGCAGGCCTGCTTCTCGAAGGAGGAGCTGGCACTGGCCTTCTATCTCGAATGTCAGCAGGTCGTCTGTGCCTACGATCAGCTACAGGAGGAATACGCGATCCATTTCCTCTAGACCCGCGGAGTGAAACACTACGGTGAGTGGAACCACTCCAAGGGCTCCTAGTACCTCTTACCAACCCACGCCCAGGCCGCGAGTCACCTCGAGCAACATTTTTCCCCTTGCCTCTCTGAAGGGGTCTTGACAATCTGGCCCGAACTTTAGCCTGAAACATAACCGCTATTAGTATGGTCGGAAATTAATATGAAAATATCGGAGATTACAATTTGACAAGGAACCTTGTTATCTCCTCCACCCAGCTCCTCGTTGTTGATACTTTTTGCACAAATAACAGCTGCATCATGGGTGCCAAATGTAACAAATCCAAAATCCTTTCTCCTGGCCGATGGCATATTACGGGCAAGCTCAATTTTCTCAATCTCCCCATACTTCTTGAGAAGATCCTTCACATGTTCCTCATCCCATGAGGCAGATATACCATCGATAAAAACAGTCTTAACCTGAAGTCGAGTTTATCAGGTTAATAAAACATAAGAGAAAACTTAAGCGTGTGTCGTGCATCCATATGGTACTTAAGGTAAATATAAGTTATCAATAGAACAATGACCATCAAATTTGAATACTTACAAGTAACCAACATATGTTTCTATTATTTGGAATTTAATGGTACATATAACACCAAAGTCAACTAACAAACAGTGTCAACAATATGCATGCTCCAAAGAACAATATCTAAAACGAGCAGAAATACTGCTGCCAAATTGTACCTGAGCCATTATTTCATCACCAGGGTCAATGAAAGAGTCAGCAAAAGAAACTTTTGCAGGCCTATCTATTCCAAACATTACATCCCTTCTCTGTAGACGCTTAAAAGCGTCCATGGCATCAGACCGGGATGAGAACTCCAGAAAGGCAAAGCCTCTATTTGACCCCGCGTTGTTACTGTCTTCAACCAATGTCAAATCCTCAAGACCCTCAACACCATAATGCTTTAGCTTTTCTTTCAACTACACAGATTGCATAGCAGTGGGTACAAATTAACCAGCAGTCTAAATTCAACTCTTATTGATGATATATGATAACCAATCTACTTACAGCTTCTTTTGTCCATGTCTTGCATATGTTACCCACAAATAGAGTATCACTGTCCTGGCTTTGGGAAACACCACACTGCTTGCCATTAATCTGAAATTTGGGTTCGTCAAGTATATGCATGTAACTTACAGGTAAAACAAACTAGTTGGAACAGGAACGAAGTTATGTAAATACCACTGGATTCCTCAGCTGAGCACAAGCTCGTTTCGCTTGCTCCACGGTTGCAAAACGCAAGAAAGCAAAACCCTTGTTCTTCTTTGTCTGAGTATTCATCATAAGTCTAACTTCAGTAACTTCACCAACTTCACTGAAAACTTTCCTAAGATCACTCTCAGTAGCATCCTTGTCCAATCCCCCAACAAAAATTTCAAACTCCTTCCTTTTTCGTCTCTCCTTGACAACTTCATGATGTTCTTCATGCTCAGCAGCATCATACGTCTCAGCATGATACTCACCCGCATGCTCATCTTCTTCCTCCGGTTCAAGTTCTTCAGGGACACCTTCCACTTCCTCCTCAACCAAATCACCCTCGTCATCACCAACATCCACCTCTTCAGGATCTTCCTCTGCTTCACCTCCGTCTTCTTGAGGATCTTGCTCAATTTCCTTATCATCATAATCTACACTTCCATATTCTTCGGGTTCGTACTCAGGGTCATTATCCTCCAAGTCCAAATGCTCATCTCTCTCATAATCATCAATGGATACATTAGCATAAATGTCCTCTGCCAAGTGAAAACAGGGTGGGTCACTTACATCCATGGATCCTCTAACTCAAATCATAAAAATGGGGAATACCATATGCACTAGAGACACACTGCAAATCATTGTTCTATCAAACAGAAACACCTTATATATCGACATAATAAATCAAATAGAGATAACATTCACATCTTCTCAGAGAGAGGGAACTGCATTCTCCCATCACAATCACCAGAGGATGTCTTTGACTAATAGAATCATAAGTCTAGTGATTGTTCAAATTCCTCTCTAACAACAGGTCTTACAAATACAACCTCCCAGAGCAATAGCTTTAACTAAATTCATCTACCGCTGATCAGAGCTTCCGAAAATCAAAAAAAGGTGTCTCATGATGCAATAATATTTGCTTAGAAACCGCTCAAAATTTATCATCAACTCATAGTTTTTCAGAACTGCTCTTGAATGCGATGGAGGTAAACCGAGGGAGAATAAATAATGGAGGAAATACCAGGTTTCCAGGTTTACCGTGACATGTGAGTAACGTGGGACAACGGAAATCAGAGAGAGGGGTGGGGGTGGCAATCAGACAGGTTTCCACCTTATTGTTCCTACTTTCCAGGTATAATAAAGAAGATGGCCTTCTATCAGGTTACTTCCTATGATCATAACAAACTCCTCCAAAAATACAAACTAACATGGGTTGAACAAATATACCCACGCCCCATTAAGTTACGCTTGGTTTGACTTTCACACAAGTTTAGTAACAGCATTTAATGTTGTTGGAAAATTAAATGCCAATTTAATTTGAGCATTACCTGGGCTCTAAATATTGTTAAATTAACTTTACTAATAACAAAACATATTAATAAAGAAGTGCAGTACATTGAATCTAAATACCTAAATAACAAAAGTTTATATTTTGCAGCTCAGAAAATTATCGACCACTCATAGTGGAATGTACGTTTAAACGAAATAACAGTTGCT
>BKCP01006516.1:312447-324006 GCA_008636005.1 Striga asiatica
ATATAACCCAGAAAAAAATCATCTTTCACTTACTCTTGGCATAATCATCTTCAATTTCTTCCGTCACGTTTGTCTCAGCATTATCCTCAGGCTCCGTCTCTTTGTCCTCGATAGCTACAGCCGGCTTCGTTCCTTTCTCACCCATGCCTACCGCAGGGTCCCTCCCAATCTCCTCCACAGCTACCGGCAGCTTTTTTTCCTCAACACTCTCTGCCTCCGTAACCCCAACCTCCTCCTGAACCTTCGCCGCCGCGGTCCGAGCCCGCGTACCTCGCTTGTTTCCCGGTCCCGCTGAAGTTCTCTTCGCTAACTTCGGCGCCATCCACTCACCAATTAAAATATCACGAATTAAAATCAGAAAACACAAATAAATAAATTGAATCGAATGTTAAAACGCTTGCTCTCTGTAATTCAGGTGTGTGCCCCAATTGAAGAATGCGGGAGATAGAGAAACCCTAACAATCAAGAAAGGACAAATCTGCGGTCGACTGCGCGGCTTTTATAGGAGTGGAGTAGTGATCTGCTGTTGTGCATTTAAAGGTACGCTCATCTATCGATGGATATATTTGGAACACGTGGAGAAGTGAGAGGAAGATGACTTCGTATTAGTCATCTAGACTAGACTAGACATGGCCACGGGCCACGACACGCGACCCGACCCGGATCGGCCTGGACCCGAACCAAAAAAACTGATTTTTTTAACCGGTCCAAAACTCCTTAAGGGCCGGTTAAGGGTCGTGTTGTACTCCTTTTTGACCCGCACAGATTCGGGTTTTTCCTGTGGGTCACAATTATAAATTCTTTATTTATTTTTTTATTTTAAAATTTGCAGTTCAATGAACTGTCGGGTCGGGACGATTCATTGAACCTATCCTTAAGTATAGTCGGACCGGTCACAGGCCAAGCATTTAAGGCCCGCCGACCCGGCAGGCCGAGCCGGGCTATGGCCCGTTGACTGACCACCTCTATAGTCATCTAATGCATGAAGACTTGTGGAGCAATGTATTTAATCTGAGAAAAATGCTACAAGTATATAATAAATGTAAATAGAGGTGTACATGACACTCACATGGAGTGGGGTCCACTTGATTTTTTATTTTTGGTAGGTCACACTCAATGTAAGCGTTATGTACACTCTTATGTAAAATATTATGTACCTATAGCATTTCTCTTAATCTGATAGTGTGGGCCCGCTTTGAGGCTCCCACCTCATAAGGGCACCCGCAATGGGTGTTAATTTGTCCCTGTTTAAACGCCAAGTTGGTATTAACGCCATTGTGGGCGTTCATTCTTTTAGTGGGGTCCAGGATTTTGTTCAATGGGCTGAACACATTCATCCCATTTTTTTACTTTTTTTTTTTTAATCAATTTTATATTAGTTTCATTTTTTATTTATATCACACTTCTAAATTCCCACAATTTCAGCATTTTGGACTCATTTTGCCATCAACTAAAAAAATTATTTTTTGTAATTGTACTATTTTTTTCTTGTGTAATATTAATTTAAGTTGTTTTGGTCTTGTAGTGTTCTTTTATTTTCGTGCATTTAAAATTTATTGTTATAATTTAAAAGTATTACATTTTATTTTTATTGAGAATAGAATATAAAAATTTATATGGAATGAGTGGATAATGGGTCATATATATGTATTTAAATGAATGTGTAGGAATGTAGGTGTGTGTTTAAATAGAGAGAAATTTAGTGGAAATATGATGTAGATGAGAGAGAGTGTTATTTTTTTATTGAATTAATAGTATTTGTGTTAAAGGGTTGTGAATGCTGTAAGTCATAACCAAATAAACTACTACCCCCTGAATACTTCTTTGTTGGGGGCGAAAATCATATTTTTCCTCCTTTTTTTGAGTTGATTTTCTGATTGAAAAATAAAAATGACTATTTCATAATAAATTTTCAATATACTTGGAAAAAGTAGGTTAAATAATGATGATTGCGCATAAATAACTAAAATCTAATGGATTGTTATTTTAATAGTAGAGGATTTGAAAGAAGGTAGACAGAATAAATGAAACCATGAGTAACTGGAGGCTATATTATGAAGTGAATCCATGCTATGCGATTTACTCACATACATAACATCAATATGTCTTGTCCTTTCATCTCAGATCAAAAGCTGAGTATAAGTTTTAAATATACATAAAACAAATACACATTTACAGTTTGTCAAGAAGAACGGTGACACCATGTTGCGGTTGTATGACCAATCTAAACACGGGCGAGTGGTGATATGATGGTGAAAGAGACAACTTAAATTTGTACAGAATGAGTGACAAAATGGTCTTGAGTTCAGCCATGGCGAAGTTCTGTCCTGCACATGTTCGAGTCCCCACCCCAAATGGCATATATGCTTGTGGAATCTTGCAGGCCCTTGTAATTCCATTGGCAAATCTATCGGGTTTGAACTTATGAGACTCCAAGTCCCATAGCTCTTGGTTCTGGTGCATTAAGGGAATAGGTACCTGAATATTGATGCCCTTTGGGATGTTAATTCCCTTCAAGTTGATATCTTGCAAGGCCTCTCTCACCACGTAAGCTACTGGTGGGTACATACGTAGGGTCTCTTGAATCACCATAGTCAGCTGCCAATTGAAATAAAGTAGGTTTCGCATCAGTTTATATCATCTCAATAGGTGTAATTTATAAGTTAGAAATACATGCCGAATGAGGTATGGAAATATAACTGTTTGTGCTCCGATTTACCCTTGAACTCTTTCAAGCCACTTATTATATATTACCCCTGTTAAATGTTTTAGAGATTTACCACTTTCATGCTCCGTAACATTTCGGCTGTAGGGATGTTCGTCCCACATATATGAAGAACTTCTTCACGAGCTCGAGCTTGCCAGTCCGGATAAGCCGCAAGCATCAACAAACACCATGATGCCGAAATCGATGTGGTCTCGTAGCCAGCAAAATATATGTTTTTGCAGTTATCTACAATGAACTTGTTGGCGGTGATATCTGCTGGAATGTTGCTGTCACCCACACAACTCTCAGCAGCATCGAGTAGCAATTGTAGGAGGTCCTTTTTGTCATTTTCATCATCATTAGTACGACTTTTGGCTACCTCCAGTATCATATCGTCGATTTCTCTTTCCAGTTTCCATATATCTCTGTTGTGCTTGGTGGGAAGGTGCCTGATAGAATTTATTGCATCATTCCATCAATTTGCTGTCACATTTTCAAAAACTACAACTGAGGTTTGGCCTAATTACGGAACACAACCTATTATTATTATTATTATTATTATTATAGCCCTACTGGAATTATTTATAGAAAAGGAACAAGTATTCCAAAGATCGTTTAGAGTATTTCTCCCTTTTTCATAACTAGACAAATTTCGTGGAAACAAACTACGGTGCACTTAACACTATGAAGAATGGTGCTAGTGTTTCATTTGTCCCAGTGGTTCAACTCAGAAGTGGGCATACCTTAATCCAGGAACACCAATAAACCCCCTCGACATTATCCTTTGTAGTAACTGAAGTTTAGTGAATATTTGCTCCCCTTTTTTATAGCTGCTTCCAAAACAAGCTCTTGATATAATACCTGCCGACAAGCTTCTCAAATCCTCGTCTACTGTAATTTCAACCTTTACTTGGCCACTCTCAGTTTTCTTATCCCATGCTTTTAACATAATCAATGTGGACTCAGCCATCAAGTTCACCATGCCCTATCAATATTAAGCAATAAAATTACTAAAATACGATGCAGAGACTGGCATACTCATTTTCATCAGAAAAACCAAAGTCCATTTTACTTGCCGAAGGACCTACATCTACATACCTTCACTTTATCTAGGTAAAATTCAGGCGCAATGATCTTCCTCTGATGCGCCCAATAAGGCCCATTGGACGACAGGATGCCTTTACCGAGCAAGGGGCCGCGTTCTGTGGATAGATACAAAGGTTTACCGAGGCTCAAAGACGTGCAAAGGCTCAGTTCCTTTACCATCTCCGGATCCATAACGCAAAGTATCTGTATGTTTCCGGTCGAATACAGAAATGTTGGCCCTGTAATTTAATTATAGCTCTAGTGAATCACCAATGAAATGTTTGGTACACATGCAGTTCATTTCAAAATGAGCACACTTCCACTCAAGTTGCTGCAAGCCCATTAAACATCAAAGTATGCTGTGATTCTGTGAAGTAAAACTGCAAGCAAATTACACTTGGGATATTCATAAGGCTTACTCGCACTCAAACCAGATTACAAGCTTCGAGGTTGTTAAAAAATATCGACAGCGAAAAATTTGAGTGAGGAATTAGAACGAACAACGTATCGGCAAGCTTACCGTATTGGTTCCGCCATTTCTCCAGATGCGGGAAGACATTTGCGAACCAATCGTGAAAAATCACTTGCGAGGCCGATGAGCTTTCCGTCAGAGGCTGCTGAATCTGAATAATTCTCTTGATTTCAGGTATATTGCCGTAAAAAGGAGAGGGAGAGGGGCCCTTAAACCCTTGTTTTTCGAGTTTCGATCTGAGCTTTCTCGGTTTGAGGATGGAAGCGTCGAGAAATAGGAAGAGAAGCACTAAAAGGGCTCCGACAACTAATGTGGACAGCATATTTGCTGCTTTAATCATCTCCATCACCATTTTTCGATCAACCTCGGCTGTTTTTTGCTGTGTTGTACTGAAAGTATTGTCGGTTGAAATGGTTGTAGCGGTGGCGCAGAGTGGGTAGGGTGGGTGAATTCGAGACGTTCCCTATTCAAAAGACGTTCAGCCAGCTTGAGAAGATGGGTAAATGTCGGCTCGAATCTTTACCGAGATGGTCATTCAGAAAGTTCAAGTTCCCTTCATTTATCAAAAACTAGATGCTGTGCATATGATTCTGCACTAATTGTGGTCAATAATCAATATACAAGCAGACTTCTGTATTACTCCCTTCAATATATCATATAATGCGTGCGTTTATTGCTCTAAAAATCGGGCTACCACGGCGTCGTCCAAGTGGGAAGTAGACCAATATTTTAAATACCGTACCGACCGCTATTATCGGTAATATCAGATACCAGTAATCCGACCATTACGATTACTCCTTAAATACTGTTTTGTTCTAAATACTAGTTTATACCGACTTCATACCAGAAAATACCGGTTTTACCGAACAACATTGACCAAAATACTGATTAAAATACCGGTTATAATCGATTTTTATTAAAAAAAAGATTTTTATAACATATTTTTATTAATTTATTTATATAAATAGAAAATTCTACACGTAAATTTAATATTTACGTATTATTATATTTTAGTTAATTTTAGTATTTATTATAGTTAGTTTTATATATTATTTATATAATAATAATAATAGATTAATTTAATATTTATTAATATCGATAAAATAGACGGTAAAATCGGGTGAACCGCTTACCAGTAGCTCGTCCGGTATAATCACCGGTACGGTATTTAAAACATTGGGCTAGACAACACTTAACACAGTTCAAGTGGTTGCAAACTTAGCGGTCTTGAAATCCTGTCTTTTTTTATTTATTTTTAGATATAATAAACAAATATGTTTTATTTGTATACATTTCATCTAAAGTAATTATAAAAGCTAAATAAATAATCATGTAACATTAATATAATAAATAATACTAAATAATATATTTTATAAAATATATTTTGTAAATTGCACGATGATAAATATATTTTTTTTTTACAATGCCTAAATTTCATCTAATCCTGTCTTTCATCACTTGGCGAGTGTCTTTTAAAACTTTACTTGGTTAGAGTTGGACAAAGACTATTCTATAAGGCTATGTTTGGATTGAATGATTTGTTGAGGGACTTAAAATATATGAATTTCAAATTTACAAGTTCAACTCTCCATGCATGTTTGGATGACAATAGAATTTGAATGATTTCAAATTAAAAGTAAATAAATTTTAGTCATTCTTTTGAAGGGATTAAAATGACTTCTCAAGGTGAGGTTGATCCTTATAGGCTTTGTGTTCATCTTTGTCTTGATTCCATCCGTATTCTAATTAAATTCATTCTTATCTTGATAAAGCCCATGCCTACTTAGATCTTTATGCTCACATGTTCTTAATTGATTAGCTCGACCGGCTAGAATGTCCGTGGGTCTTCTTCTTTAGTTAGCTCGACCATGCCAATAGGTCTTATTTCTTAGTTAGCTCGACCTATTGAAGGTCAATATAGGTCATCTTAATTGATTAGTTCAACCTGTTGAAGGTCAATAGGTCAATCTCAACTACTCCTAGGTAGCTCGACTAGTTCAATTCGAGCTATTTGAAATCGGGTTTTAGTTAAGTCGACCGAGTTATGAAATTCGTTCATCAGTGAAGTTGCAACTTTGATTCAACCGAGTCATGGCTACATCAATTACCATCACAAAAGTACATGAAAGAAAAAACAAAGAGGGACAAAGTAATTGTGACATACATAATGCATGAATGTCCATAGTCTACACACAAAATAGGGACAAGTAATTGTGACATCCAAAATTTGTTAAAATTATGTTTTAGTTAATTTACCAACTAAAAATAGCATGAATTATTGAACTTGTTAAAGAAAAAATTAAAAAACAAAAAGGGGCACCTCAATTTTTAAAAGAAACCCTAGTTATCGACATCATTACACTGTAAATATCTAATCATTATTCACCTCCTTCAGTTGAATTCATGGAATCTATGATTCTAGTCATATAGATATATAG
This sequence comes from Striga asiatica, assembly GCA_008636005.1. Taxonomy (NCBI): domain Eukaryota; kingdom Viridiplantae; phylum Streptophyta; class Magnoliopsida; order Lamiales; family Orobanchaceae; genus Striga; species Striga asiatica. Next base: position 319,151 of record BKCP01006516.1, read on the forward strand.
CTTAAGCTTGGAATTTGATATTACCGGATTTGGTACGAGCATGTACAGAGATCGAGGCGGAGGGAGCTCGGCAAAGGGCGGGGAGATGCTCGACAGGAAGCGAATTAACGACCCGCTGGACAAACACCCGGAGAAATCGTCTCCGTCCGCCTGCAGAAACAAGGCTTCCGCCGTTGCCGTGCCGTCCACATCGGCCGCCGCCGGGAAGCATGATGATCCGCGGGACAGTCGCTCTTTGTCCACACTCAGCTCTATAAAGAACAAGCTCTCCGAGGGTACCATTATGCTTTTTTGCCTTTTGCAAAAGTTTTGGTTACCTTGATTTCATTGTTTTTCCCTCATTTGGTAATGTGTGCTGTGTTCAATTTCATATCATGATTGTGGTTGTCCTTTTTATTTTTTCCCTCAATGATTGAGTCATGAACGATTTAAGTATATCCAGTCTGAAGTTGTTTATGTTTTTATACCAGCTACAATGATAGATCTTTATTTCGAGTTAGGCCCTTAATATCTGCGATCATTCAATGAGCGTATGATCTCAACAGGATTAGGGACTTTGAGACATCAGGGCTTCCGAAAAGCACTGAGTCGTATAAATGGCAGAATATTATTATATTAAACCTTAATTCTGTGTCCAATTGCAAGTCTGCAGCTCTCTTAGATAGTGACACGATAGTTTCTCTTTTCATGTATCTGCACTGCGAGCTCTCCTTGATTGTTACCTCATTTATTGTTCTGTATAGATATGATAACAAGGAATGCACGTTCCATAGGCATATTTTTATTTTGCAATGATTGCTAAGGTGCAAAAGTCGTGTGTTAAACTAGAGGCTGGGGAATGGTGGCTTTTGTTGGTTAGGAAAGTAGCTTTACTTTTACGTTGTTATAGTTTTGGGCTTTAATAACTGTTTATGAGGCACGTGAAGTTCCAGGGATGTTAAAAATTCCTGCTCGGGGTATCTGCTTTTAGTAGATGGAAGTATCCGTGTCAGTATCTCCACCAACTATGAGGTCTATTTACCATGCTGACAGTAGGAATTAGACAAAACATCAAGTTCTCTTCACTTGATGATTTTTGTTTGATACACCCCATTTTGAAATGAAAATTAGTGTGTTGCACATCAAAAGTACCCTTTAACGTACTCATAATTGCAAATCATATATCAAAACTTATATTCTGTAACTTCATACGTACTAATAATTAAAGGTGACTGATCCCAAAACTTTGTAGGCCACTTATATGTTTCATCAAGGTAACAATGTGATGGGTATTATATGTTTCATAGAATTTTCTAAAGTTCATATATAACTTTTTAAGTACGTATGTTCACAGATAAGAAGATCTATTTCTCTCTTTTGGGTCTTATGTGGTAATATGTATATGGTTAAGATGAAACATAGTATTGCATTGCATATTATTTATTTATGTATTTTTTGCAGAGGAATCTGAATCAGAAAGTGATGATTCAGATGTCAGTGGCTCTGATGGAGATGATACCTCTTGGGTTTCTTGGTTTTGTAACTTGCGTGGGAATGAGTTCTTTTGTGAAGTTGATGACGATTATATTCAAGATGATTTCAATCTATGTGGTTTAAGCAGTCAGGTTCCGTATTATGATTACGCGCTTGACCTAATTCTCGATGTAGAGTCATCTCATGGTGAGCATTATGTTGGTTGGGTTGCTAGTCTTGCATCATTTAGGATTCTAAGCAAATAAGTATATATACAATTTGCATGTCCAGAGAAAGACTGTGAATTCTTATGTGTTGGAAAGGACAGATTCTACACTATGACTTTCACATGGTGTACTTATACGCATGGCCCAAGTAATTTTCTCGAACAGTAAATGATGGGACCAAGGGAGTGAGTATTTGTTTTTATTGTTTCTGACCCCCTTTTTTTTTTTTGCACCACTATACATAGTTGTGACACGTTGTCATATATATTTGCTTCTGACTCAACATGGATAGTTTGGTTTTCAATCATCAATCTTTCATATAATTTGTTAAATCTGTTGAGTAGTTGCCTACTCTCTTTCGTGACAAAGTTTCAGCATTCACAGGATTAATTAAAGCTGTTTGTCTAGAAGTTTTCTATCTGCTTCATTGGAGTAGTTATCTGATATATAATATTTTTACTATCTGAATTTATTTTGTATGTTATTTCAGTAGAATTACCCTGATGGTAACATCTATTCCATGGTGGGTGTATTCAGGTGATATGTTTACCGAGGAACAGAACGAATTGGTTGAATCAGCTGCCGAAATGCTCTATGGCCTTATTCATGTCCGGTTCATTTTGACTAGCAAGGGAATGGCGGCAATGGTAACAATATCAGAAAGATTCACCCTCTGATTTCTGTATCAAAAAATTTAATCTTTTTTTTTTTTTTTTTTCNTTTTTTTTTTTTTTTTTTACTCGTTGTGTTGGAACTTGTACCAGTTAGAGAAGTACAAAAACTATGACTTCGGAAGATGCCCCAGAGTGTACTGCTGTGGGCAGCCTTGCCTTCCAGTTGGCCAATCAGACATACCGCGCTCAAGTACCGTGAAGATTTACTGTCCCAAATCTGAAGACATTTACTATCCTCGATCCAAGTACCAAGGCAGTATCCTTTGCATTCTTGTTCTTTATTCATACTTGAGTTGGGCCCACCTCTTTCATGCAATCATATTTCTCCCATCTGATGCTATGAAATAGGGTTAGTTCAGTTTCTCACAGATGCTGATTGTCATGGATTTCGTATTGTTATGAGACATTACTGTATATTGTTCTGGAGGACACTCATCAAGGAATACAAACTCTTTCTAGTTATGGAACATTAATTGCATTTGTGATGCTCGTAGGAACTGCTATAATATATTGATGCAATTTCCCTTGACTTCCAAAGATATCGACGGAGCATATTTTGGGACCACATTCCCAAACCTGTTCTTGATGACTTACGGACACCTCAAGCCTCATAAGCCAACAAAGAGCTATGTTCCAAGGGTTTTTGGCTTCAAGATACACAAGCCTTGATGACCAACATGTGATGAAGCTCTTCATTCTTCTTCCAACCAGCAGTGTTCATCTGACCTTCTATGATGTGAAAATGGGTTGTAAACAAGCCCAGGTAAATTGCGTATGAGATGTACCTAAAGTGCTGATAAATCAATGGATAAGCATTTCTAGTTTATATCGGTCGAGCAAATTGATGTTTAAATTTAGGGAGCATGTTATTCTCGAGGTTGAGAATTGTTGCCAAATATTTTATTATGTAGTCCATGTGTGTCATATGGTTGCTTATCAGCACCACGATTTTATATGTAGATTTTTTGGTGGGTTATCTGCATTGTACTTTTTGCTTAGGGCTTAATTGATGATACCGGTGTTTTGTCTGACGGCTTTGAAATTTTTCTGCTTAATTGTTCTTTTCAGATTTCAAATTTTTTATGTGATTCATTATAGAATGAAAAGAATTATTAAAAAAAAAAAAAAAAAAAAAAAAAACTCTCACGAGTTCATGGAAAGGAGGCGAACTGCTTTCCTCATTAAACAAGAGAAGGGCTGAGCCCAAAAGTGTAGGTATATATGTACATCTCTCTCTTCCTAGTAACAAGTAAGCTGAAAGAAAATGGGCACTTTAGATGCTCCTTTTGTTCATAGCTTACGTTTTGGTTTATGGAGTACAATAATGAGCCAAGTATTTTAACTAAAAAGAACCGAAAAGAGTGAACAAATTGAAGTGGGGTGGGATCTTTAGCTAATTTCCGGCCATGTTGAACAAGACTATTGGGGCCAAGTGGGAGCAAGTTGACAAAATTCAGAAAGTGACTTCTCCCTATATAATACAATATTCAAGAAAATGATATCTTAGTCCTTATCCTATGCCTATGGGTGGCTTTGTTGCACAAGGTGTGTGCTGGCCAAAACCCGGTTTTGCTTCGGAACCGTCGGTTCAGGTTAGTCATTTTGGTGAACCGGAATTGGCCCGGGAAATACTAAGGGCTGGTTCAATGAACATGCGGTTCCAGTTTAGAATTGACCCAGGGTTTAGGACCGGTTCGATAATAAAAAATATAAAATAAAAATCAACTTTTAAATTAGAATTTCGGTGTAGAACTGCTGGTTTTGGTTTTGAACCTAAACTGACGGTTCAAGGCCCGCGGACAATGGTTTTGACAAGCCCGGATCGAAGTATGGTCACATCTTGGTGTGCTGCTGTGGAGAAAGATAAAGACCATATTTTTGCACACAAATTTAAGGATCAAACACAAATTAATAGTCTTAATCATTATGTCTTAATCGCGGATAAAATAGTAAAAGGTTAAACTATAAAATGTAAATTATTTTAATGGTATTTTAGCGGCTTCTTGTTCCCGGAGCTATCATCATCAACTTGCTCCACTCAAAGTCAGATGATGGAAAAATACTTCTTCTTTTCCCATTTCTTCTTTGGACTCATTCAGTGGCTTCATATCTTTTCCGTCATCTTTAAAACCACATTTTCTATCTATATTTCCCCAAATCCATTTTTTATTTCTTGCCTTCTCTACTTCTTAAGAAATAGATAGATGCTTTGCATATTAGTTACTTCAATTAAATAAAAAACGAATTTAACCACAAGTTATAGAAATGGGACTTTCATTTAACTACACTATAAAGAGGTGACTAGAGATAGAAAAGGCAATAAATAAAAGCTCCAGACAAAAAATACTTCTAAATTGATTTGATGGTTCTCGTGCCTAAGGATATATACAACTATATCTTATCATGTCTTTATTTTTATTATTTTTATATTTATCATTGTTATTATATTTTGAAAAACTTACTTCACGAGACTCCATGCTACTACTCCCTATGTTTTTTTTTT
>BKCP01006516.1:328001-339697 GCA_008636005.1 Striga asiatica
AAAGGATAAATTTGGGGCAACACAATAATAAATGCAAATAAATGAGGTCAAATTGAATAAAAAAAAAACAAAGGCCCCATATATAAAAATGAAAAGGCTATGGGGATTTTACCTTTTTGCGGCCTTTACCTTTTTGCGGCCAGTGGCTCTCTCTGCTTTCAAATTGGTTTTCCATTTTGTTCACCATTAACTCCTCGTACTCTCCGTTCTTCTTCTTCGCCTTCCTCCTCTCTTTCACACACGCACACACTCAACACCAGTTTCCGTATATAGACACACACAGATATATATAAACCATCGAAACGCGAGTTACATCTTGCACAAAGTAACCAACTTTTCTCATTTTCCTTCTCGAAAACGGGTAAAGGAGAATTGGAGATAAGATAATACAACAGTCCCTGAATTTCAAGAAGAGGATATCGATTTCTCTTAATTTTCCTTTGTTTTCCCCTTTCAATTTTGCTTCCTTCGTTCTGCAATTGAGGTGCTTCATCTTTTAGTTTTTCGCTTATGTAATGCATCAGAAAAAATCTGAAGTACAGATCGGAACAGAAAGCAGCGGCGTCTCTTCCGATTTCAACCCGACCCCACCTCTCCCGCCGTCTTCGCTTACCCAGAAACACCCACACCTTTCCCAAAATTCCCATCCTTGTCCGCCTCCTCCGTCCGGCCTCAACCCCTCCCTTCAGATCCTCATCAACGAAGAGAACCAGCAGCAGCTGGACCAGAATGACCCTTTTGCCCTCAAGCCGCCGACCCCTTTCAAGCGACCCCATCTCCAGCAGCAATTCTCCAGTTCCCTTCCCAAGACGCCGACTTTATCCAATGCCCTCCATAGATACAGCGGCCTTCCCTCACCAAATCCACCTCCAAAATTCAATATTTTCTACAATCGGTCGCAGAAATTCTTGACCCATTTCCACCACCACCTCCGCCACTTGCGCCGCCGCCTTCGTGTCCACCTCCGCCTCATCCTTCTACTCAGCCTTCCGTTCTTCTACTTTCTGGTCTCTCACCCATCCAGCTCTTTCTTGCTTGATTTCCTGTCTGCTTTTGCCTTCTCGGCCGTGCTTTTGTTCTCTTTGAACTTGGCCATCCCACGGCTTCCCACTATAAGGTTGTTCCTTTCCAGGTCATTGCCGATCAAGGTTAGTGCAAAGGATCACGCGAGCCGGCCACATTTGCCGGTGTTTTGGTCTATTGGGTCTCGTCAGAAGGCGGATAAGAAAGTGATCTCAGGGTGTTATGTACAGGCGTATAGCAATGGGGATGTGTACGAGGGTGAGTTTCATAAGGGGAAATGTAGTGGGAGTGGGGTGTATTACTATTATATGAGTGGTAGGTATGAAGGGGATTGGGTGGATGGTAAGTATGATGGATTCGGGGTTGAAACGTGGGCAAGGGGTAGCCGATATAGAGGACAATATAGGCAGGGTCTTAGGCATGGTTTTGGGGTTTATCGGTTTTATACAGGGGATGTTTATGCTGGGGAATGGTCTAGTGGACAGAGCCATGGTTGTGGGATCCACACCTGCGAGGATGGAAGTCGATATGTGGGAGAGTTTAAGTGGGGTGTTAAACATGGTCTCGGGCACTACCACTTCAGGTAATAGTCATGTTGATTTCTTCATATCCTTTGCCAATTGCCACATTTGATTCATGTTGCATTAAAGTTTATGTTATTGTCGTTTGGTACCACGAATAGTTGTTTAGTTAGCAACTATGGAGCTGTTGGTATCATTGAGTGCATTTGAGTCTATTATGTTAGTTTAAGATTGACACTTAGCATTATGTTTATTAATGGCACAAGCAGTTATCCAACCATGATACATAGGAAGTAATGTGCATCTTTATTTTATCATTGTACAGGGAGTACTTCAAGAATCTGTTATTCATAGACATTGATATCTTACAATATCCTTGTGTCTGTGGTCTACCTTATGGAGATAACTTGCCTCACTTGTGCTTTAGCTGTTTATATTATTCTGTGAAGCCTAGGTGTTTAGGTGGGTAGAAGTCGAAATGTGTGGTAGTAGTAGTGCCTTTGGTTTTATTTTACAGTTTGTTCTTTGTTGTATACATGGTATGAGGTTGAATGTTCTGCAGCTGCAAACTTTAGCAGGTAATCATGTCTTGAGTTGCTTAGTTAGTAACAATTAATAGTTTACTGATGATTTAATCCGTAGAGTAATTCTAAAATATTTGGATTATGCTACTGACTCTGTAATTGCTGCCTATAGGAATGGGGACAGATATGCTGGAGAATATTTTGCTGATAAAATGCACGGATTTGGAGTGTATTATTTTGCAAATGGACACCGTTATGAAGGGGCATGGCATGAAGGTAGAAGACAGGGACTTGGGATGTACACTTTCAGAAATGGTGAAACGCAATCTGGTCATTGGCAAAATGGAATTCTTGATGTCCCAAGCACACAGGGCACTGTCTTTCCTGTTTCTCCTGTTGCTGTCAACCACTCCAAAGTGCTTAATGGAGTACAGGTAAACTCTTCACATTTACATATTTTTTTGTTAACATCTGTGCCTGATTCTTACAGAGTTTTGTCCGTTAGCACATATGTGTAAAAGGGTTTTTACTAACTTCTGTAGTTCCGTACTTATCTAACAAATACCAGATCATTGATGGTGCAATTTGTAAAAATGTCAGAAGGGTATTGTAATTTTGAAACAAAAATTTTCCTTCAAAATATCGTTCGCAAAGAGTTTTGATTAATAGCTCTATACTTGTATGTATAGTTTACCTTCTCTAATATACTATGAAAAGTAATTTCAGAGATTTGCCTGGTGATTTCCAACATTCGGACAGATTTCATTCAGCTAGTAGCTGCAATTTAGTTTTGAATGTGTTTACTCTGAATAAGTGGCATCTCCACTTTTTAATGGGTTAATTTATTCACCATGTTACGTATCAAATTAAACTACTTGGTTGCAAGATTTTCCACTTGCCTGCTACCACATGTTAGATGCAACCTGTATTGTTGTGTGTTCTTGTCTTGTCTCAATATTTTCCTTCCTTTAGGTGAATGATTTTCTTCAGAAATTCTACTATTCTTGCGTCGTCCATGTGAGGATTTGTATTAGAGCTTTGGTGACACGAGCTAGTTTAATGTCCCTGTTCAGCAGTCATTTTGATCTGATTTTAATGTCCACCGACAAAGTTTGGACTTCTCATTTCTTTTGTTAAAAGATGTATGATAGAAAATGCTTAGCAACCTGTTCCTGATTAAACTGATTTGGCAGGCCAACTGTAATTCTGATAAGAATAAGCACAAAAAAATGTTTTGCTGATTAATAAGCATGGAACTGGTTATATTTCAGTTTATCCCATGAATTGCAGAATTTTTCTGGTGTGGCATGCTAATTTATTTTTATTTTCATTGTTAAATAGTTCAATATATTATTCGACTAAGTTACTGTAGAATATGAGATGTTTCTGCTCGACCTGTATGGTCTCTGAAGCAATTGCTTTCTGTGATTTTACCAGGAAGCTCGACGGGCGGCAGAGAAAGCATATGAGGTGGCAAAGGTGGATGAGAGAGTCAACAGAGCAGTTGCAGCCGCCAACCGATCCGCTAATGCTGCCAGAGTTGCGGCTGTGAAGGCCGTGCAAAAGCAAATGCATCACAGAACCAATAGTGACGATATCCCAACTCCTGTTGTGCGATAATGCTTGCAAATTGAATACCAAAATCCAATAGCAGAAAGAGAGATGTTTGCAGCTATGTGCATTGCAAATTGAATACTACCAAAATCCAATAGCAGAAAGAGAGATGTTTGCAGCTTTCCAGCACATAGTGCCTTCAATCTTGAGTCTTTTCATATAGCGTAGCGCGGTTTTATGCGGAAGCTGATTTTTCGAGCAGCCATGCTACAACCTCCTTGCTAAAGCCTTATGTTTTACTTTTTTTGTTTTTTTTTTTTCTTTAATGGTTGATGTAAAGTTTGAAATAGGTATATGAACTAATGCTGGTAGCCAGGGAAATTCCTAACCCCATCCAGCACTCCTTGTATGTGAAGAAATTTTTATGACTTGTAAGAAACTCAGCTGAGATTATGTAATGTTAACTAATATATCATGTAAATTTGATTATAAAACGTGCTTAATTAATACATGAAATTACAATTACAATTGCGTGATTTAAATGTTGAATAATACATGTGATATTGAAATTGTCGCTGCTAATTGGATTGTTAAATGCATCTTCCTGAATTTAGCTTAGTATACAATTCTTGAAACAAACTAAAAATGTAGAAACAGGCAATAGAATAACACATCTTGATAACAAAAAAGATAAAACCGCTACTTTCAGCAAAACAGGCATGCAAAACTGGAGAACTCTCAAACAACTTTGGGCTTCATATTTTAAGGTATCTCAATAAAAAAAATCCGAATGCAGAACACAAAAGATTGGCCAATAATCTCAAAAGTCACTAAAGGGTTACTCAAAACATAAATAACAACTCAAAAAGGATCAACTTGACAAGAACAAAATTCACTAAATTTAGTTCTCAGTTTGCTCCCTTAGCCTTCGGATGGTGCTTCTCACTGTGACGGCACTGGCGGTGCTGCAAACACACAACACGTGACGCTCATTTAAACTAAGAAAATATCCATGATAAAATGGAGGGGTCATTGAGAAAGAAAGATGATTACTTCAAAGTGTAGGCACCACCAGCTTTCACTTTGCCACAGTCCTTGCATCCCCAAATGCCGACAGCCTTCCTCTTCACTGCATACTGTAATAAACAGTCCATTCAGAAAATACAAAACAACAAATCTTATCACAAAATGAGGCTATACTCCATTGTCCCATACCTTGCCGCAAAATTCACAGAAGTACTTGCTGTGCTGGCTGACTTCCATCTTCTTAATCTGCTTCCTCAAACTAGCACCATAACGGGTGCCTAAAATGTAAGGAGAAGCACCAGAAACAGGCTTGTTAAGTACAGGAAATCAATGTCAATCCAACATGGAACAAATACTGACGCCCCATATTGTTAAAAAACAACTGACAACACAATGTTTCTCAAGTCATATAAGACAAGATGAAAATTATAAACTAAATAACTGGTGTAGAATTATTATTATTATTATTATTATTATTATTATTATTATTATTATTATTATTATTATTTAATAATTAGTAGTTAGCTTAGAGAACAAGTTAGAGTTATTAGTTTTGAGAGTCTTATATAAAGGACTCTCCTGCTATATTGTTACTTGGTGAATTTTGAGATTGAATCTGAGTTTTGTGTGTCTTACGAGAGAGTATTCTTTCCCACTCGCACGCTTCCCTACATCAGTTGATATCAGAAGTCAGCACGATTCAAGATGCCGCCGCGAAAGGACGACATCAACGGGCGTGACACCACCATTGAATATCTGGGTCGACGAGCCACGGGCTTCGACTGCCAGATCAATCAATTGGAACGTTGGGTTGATGATCTTTCGATGGGGATCAAAGAAGTGCGTCTTACGATCAACAACCTGGTTGAGGAGTTGCAGACAAACCGTGACGCCGGCAATCGGGGCGTGCGCGGGGGTGTTCGCGGAGGACGTGGAGGCCGTGGTCCAGGCGGGTCGCTCCGCTGGAGATCTCCACAACCACCGTCCGGTGACGAAGACGGCGAGAAGGCAATCTCGGAGGTGAATCCCTTTGGCGATTATCCACCCCTGCACGTCGAGGCTGACCCCTTCGCAGTATACGGCGGCCATGACATGCGACGACGGGCCCGGTCTTCGTGGACGGCGACGATCAACGCGGCGACAGAGGCAGGCGCGAGGAGGCTGCCTTCGCCAGCGGATATCGTGCCCGACACGATTGAGAATTTGATCGCGAATATGGTCGATGGGAGGGCCCGTTTCGCATTGACATCCCAGAATTCGAAGGAGAGCAATTTGACGGGCCATTGTACGATGGTCCGCCGGTGCTTGATGAAGAACCCGAGGAGGTTGAGGAGCATCTTACCGGCGAAGAGGACGGTCTCTACGACGGTCCGCCGATTTTCGATGAGGAGCCTCCGGAACCGGAGGAATTCCATCATGTTTTGAGTATCAAACTTCAGCTGTTGGAAGAATTGGTATTTCTTTTGTTGCACAGGCCCGAGCTTTTCTTTCACGGGAATTTGTTGCGGCCTTGCAAACAGATGCTGTTTTTTGGTCACTACGGTGACTTCAAAATTCTGTGTGTGGCTACTGCATATATGCCTTTCTATGAATTTCAAGGGGGTGATACCATGGAGGTGCGACATTCAACCTTCATGTTCGACAGGAGAAAACGACGGGGATTATTACGATGGGCCTCCACACCAGCCACGGGAGGAGCGCGTCGACTTCGAGGGCGAAGCCTTCCGAACCGGGAGAAAATGGTGTAGAATAATAATAATAATAATAATTATTATTATTATTATTATTATTTAATAATTAGTAGTTAGCTTAGAGAACAAGTTAGGGTTATTAATTTTGAGAGTCTTATATAAAGGACTCTCCTGCTTTATTGTTACTTGGTGAATTTTGAGATTGAATCAAATATTGTGAGTTTTGTGTGTTTTACGAGAGAGTATCTCGTTTATTCTTTTCCAGTCGCACGCTTTCCTACATCAATAACTAATAACTGAACTGATCATTTCTCTGTTATAAAGAAACAATATGTCACAAGATGATCAAAAGGGAAGAATTATAAGAACCATCCTACATCAATAACTAATAACTGAACTGATCATTTCTCTGTTATAAAGAAACAATATGTCACAAGATGATCAAAAGGGAAGAATTATAAGAACCATAAAACTGTCTGCTTACCATATTTCCCAACAATACCAACCTTCTTGGTTCTCTTGGCCTGCAAATAATGAAATGCTCCATTAATTACACAGGATTGAAAAGAGAAAAAGAAAAACACATACACATTACAAGCATTCCTAAATAATCAACAACCCAATCTTGTGAACCTTAAAAAGTGGCAGCTGAGGTTATCACCATACACCAAAAAGGGAATTTAGCAAGCAAAAGCTTCACATCCAGCAAAACAGACTTCTAAACAAGATAAACTAGTGTACGTAAAAATTGATTCGCTTAGCTTATCAGTGAAGATTTCTTCAGCTATGTTAGATCTAAAATCTAGTAGACGGCTGGAATATATCCATAGCTGGGTACAAATATAAATCACCATAAATCTGATCCATGAAAAAAATAAATCCACATTTTAATTTCCGAAAAAAAAAAGCTAATACAAATATACATGACAACCAATTTCCACATCAACGCCAGTGTCACCAACCTATGGCTGATTCAATACTACAGCAGAACAGGGAAATGGCAAAAGCCTCAGTGTTTAGCCCAAAATTCTTCAGATAATACGAGAAAGATTGAGTTAATCACAATGCGAGTGTCATAGTACACAGTAAAACAGAGATAAGTGTGTGAGATAGAGAGAGAAGGAATACCATCGGAAATGAGTGCTAGCAGGCGGCGCGTCGAGGCTGCAGCTTAGTAAACCCTAGTTTCAGCTCAGGAGCAAGACCGCCAGATGTTGCAGGTGTTTTATAGCAGGAGCTGTAGTATCGAAAATTTCACTTACCTCCGTCAAGTTCTTGCGTATTACAAATACACCCTCATGGTTTGCTACTAAACCAACAGTTGGCTCATAGTTGAGTCAACCTTCCATATACAACAAGTAAACCATACCAACTATGGATTAATGAGAAATGCTATGGAGTCAATGGAGCCAACCACCAATGTTATAGTACCACGTAGGCCATTTGGAGTTAATTATTTTTTCACATGGCCTACGTGACATTATAACATTGGTGATTGGCTCCATAGCATTCCTCATTGATTAATATAAGAATATGGTATAATTTACTTGTTACATAGAAGATTGGCACCACTATGGAGTCAACTGTTGTCTTCATAGCAAAACCTTACACCCTCAAGGCCAAGTAGATGGTCTTAATAAACGAATAAAAATTTGGTGCTAAATTAACATATTATGCTTTGGAATTCACTCATTCACTATTCACCGTCCCCCTATTACTACTCACCCCCCTCCTTTTTACTCTTTTGCTCTTTCTCTCTATCTCTCTAAATTCTCGAACTTTCAACGAGTCATTCGAGCTTCCAAAAAATTCCGAAAAAATGTAGAAAAAATCTTACGGCATGGGAAAGGATTCTTCTTCAGCAAAATAATTTTTTTTTGAAAATTATTTTTAAAATTTATTTTTATAAAACTGTTGTCGCGTCCGGTCGTCGCCTCCGGACGAGGCGGGGCCGTCCGGTCGGCCGGTCCGGACGGCCCAAAAACCGTTCGGCCCCGGCAGCCGTACGTCTTCCCACCTGGTCGTCTTGGGTGGCCGGAAGCTCGTCCGGCCCTGCCGACCGATCAAGAGCCGGCCGAACATTATTTTTTTTCTATAATAATAAATTATAATTATAAATATAATAGGTTATAATAAATAATAATTATAATTTAATTATAATGAAAAATTATAAATTATAATAACTAGTACGGTGCCCGTGCAATGCACGGGAGCATTTATTATATATATATTTTTTAAAAGATATTTTTGTATTTAAGTTGCCTCATGCCATTAAAAATTTCATGAAAATGAAATTTATATGTTATTAAACACTTCCTTATGTACAACATTATTGATTTGATTCTTTGTCACGTAAAGTACTACATAGGTGTTCGAATTTATTCAAAATTGCATATTTCTAGTTATTAGTTAACAAATTTTAAAAAAATTAAAGGATCTTATTTATTAAACAAAATTAAAGTAGAAAAAAAAGTAAATGTTTTTAGGGATTTTCACCCATTATTTATTTTAAATCTAATTCTATATTTCAATTAAGAAAAATTAAAAAAATCATTAGTTAGTCCCGAAAATGAAACCGATTTTTCTATCAATAAACTGATTTATTTATCAAACAAATTGATCCGAATTTTTTTTAAACCAAATAAAAAAATCATCAATTTTTCCTAAAAAAGCAACTAAATTTTCCTAACATTGCACCAATTTTTGTACCAAACAAATTGAATTGAAAATAATTCTAATAAAAAATTGAAATAAATTGTTAATGTTTATGCAACTGTCTCTTTCCTAAAGAAAATGATATGAACTTAACCAAAAAAAATGATATGAACTTACCAAAATCTCGGTAAAACATGGTTAAGAAAAAAAAAACATTAAGTTGAATGATTTGTAACACGAATTAAAAATGAAAAAATAAATTATCATTGATGCGATTTTCGATTGCAGAGACAGGCTCGTTCGTGTTACAGAGCAATCGAAAATCGCATCAATGGGACTTTTTTTTTCATTTTTAAGTTGAATGATTTTTTTTATTTGCTAAACTTCAGTTGAACGAGTTTTTTTTTATTCTAACGTCCAATTTATAACAAATTATTTTAAATATATAACATAATAATTTATAATAATATTATTTAAAAAAACATGGTGTCCGGCCGGTCGAACCGGTCACGACCGGCCGTCGGGGCCGGACGCCATTTGGGCCGTCCGGTTTCGGCGGCCGGACAACAATAATTTTTTTTTTTTACTTTTTTGAAAAAGATGCCAAGTGCAAAAATGTCTAAGGGGGCGGTAAATAATAATAAGGGGCGGTGAATAGTAATGCCCTTTTTATTTCTCTATTTGAAAATAAAATAAAGTTTATTTTTTATTGAAAACCCCACCACGAGAATTCCGATTATAGCCTTGGCTGCCCCTCGAATTCTCCATCTTGCCACATGTTCATGCTAGTCAATTGCTCCCACTGCCGTACGCGGTGCAGCTGCCGCCGGGAGCCAAATCCATCCGATGCGCTATGTGCCAGGCCGTCACGTCCACGCCACGCGCCACCACCGCCTTCTGAGCCGCCTGTCCCGCCTTATCCTTACTCGCATGCTCCCTCTGGACCTCCGCCCAACGCCCACGGCCGTAAAAAAGCTGTTATCGTCGGATATCGTATAGATACTCCCACCACGAGCTGAAAGGATGCATTAATGATGCTAAATGCATGAGACATCTTTTGATCAACAAGTTTCTCTTCCCTGAATCTTTGATTCTCATGTTAACTGGTAATAGGGCTGTTTCTGTTGCTTTTTTCATGGTGATTTATGTTATTACATATACAATTGAGGGAATTTCTTTCAGTGGGAACTTAAGGAGATGGGGTTCAGCTTCTTTTCTTTTTTAAAAAAAAATATATATATATACATAGGGTCACGCTCCGGTGAGAATGACTCTTAATGCGAGAAATAGGAATAAATCGTAACCATTAGATCGGATGATCTAATGGCTAAAAAAAGTCAAAATTATACCTTCATTAAGGGTATTGTAGTAATTGTACCACACACAAGTGGACCCCACTTCACATTAATAATTAAATCTGCCAACTACAAGCCCCATATGGTCAATATAGCGGGACCCACACCCCCACTCTCTCACCTACCCACCTCACCATCTGTCTCTCTCACACACGTACAAACACACACAACACACACCTCCCCCGATTCACAGTCGCCAGCGTCAAACCGTGAACAGCCGTCGTTCCTCCGCCGGAATCCACCCGCCTCCGCCACCTGAATCTGACCGCAACCTGCCTCTGAACTCTGCCATCAACACTGCGACCAGGCCGCCATGGCTGCTTCGTACGACAGCGACCTCCCCCGAGCCTCTACCCTCCGCCCTCCGCCGTCAACACAGCGACCAGCCCGCCACGGAAGCTGTTTCGTACGACGGCAACCTCCTTCGACTGTAATGTAGTGGAGCAGCCCGACATAAGTGGCTGCGCCGCCGTCTCACTCGACTACGACCAGCCCCGTCATGGCGGGTTGCCGCCGGAACCGAAGTAGCCTGCAACTAATAGACACGAAGCTTCCTCGGAGAAGACGAGATGTGTCGGGAGACTTGAGAGCCGCTGCCGAATCACCGGCGACGGGGAGTGTTATCGCCGGCAGGGGCGAGATGAGTGCAGACTTGTAGGAGAATGGGATTTGAATTTTAATTTAGGGATTTATTTTGAAAATTTGACAAGTTTGAGGGACTTATTTGCAATATCAAGAATTCTAATATATTACAATTTAAGCCATGGCCCAATTTGTAATTGATAAAACTACAATTAATATTATAATATTTTGATTTAATATTCAATATGTATATAATTATGATATTTTAATATTCAATATTTATATATTTGTGGCTGAAAATAATAATGATAATAATAATAATAATAATAATAATAATAATAATAATAATAATAAAATTTTATAATATAACAAAGTGCAGAGTGTTGTTCTATAAAGTGCAACGTGTTATTTTATAAAGTGCAACGTGATGAACTATACAGTAAATGAATTGCTGCAGTTTCGATAAAGTGCAACGTGTTGATTACACACAATTATGTAATAAAGCTAATAAATAAAAATATATTTTAATTATTTAGGTTAATTCAGTGTACGATTATATCTAGTATTCGAACACATACAATTTATTTTATTGTGTGAATGTATAAATTGGTGCACTTTATCTAGCGAATTGTTGAACTTTATAAAACAACATATTGCACTTTATAAAACACCACGTTGCACTTTGTCACCACGTTCCACAATTAATATCAACAACTCCCCCCAAAATATTACGCAATATAAATCTAATAAACGGATCAACATAAT
>BKCP01006527.1:0-10379 GCA_008636005.1 Striga asiatica
ACATTTTTTTGGATTTATTTTTATGCTCGAATCGTTCGTTGAAGTTCGGAAGTTTAGAGAGATAGAAAGTTTAGAGAGATGAAATCAAAAAAAGGGTTAAGGGCAAAAGAGTAAATGGGGGGGGCGGTGACTAGTAAAAGGGGGGCGGTGAATAGCGATTGAGTATTCGAACTCATATTCGTTTGATAAATGAGCTAGTGCCGTCTAACTCACTTAATAATTGACAAAAAAGCTCTGACTCTAGTTCAACTAGTTTGTTTCATAAAAGAGGTTTAACTAGTTTAATAAATCTAAATACCTAAATGAATACTTGTTCGCTAACATTTGGTTAACTGTTAGAGTTCAGTTTGTTTAAGTAAATAAACGTGCTAAACTCGGACTGTAATGATTCTAACTGAATTGAATTAGCAAACAAATTCAGTTCGGTTCGAATTATATAATTCTACACATTACTAATACTTTAATAAGCCGAAATACCAAACTGCATATTCGAGGCTATGAACCGGAGAACTATTGTGGCTGCCGTCGACTGCATTTTACAAGCTCAAAAAAGTTGGCCTAGACATTGCAAGCTCAATCTATTTTCATTAGATTTGACGTTGATCTATAAAAATCCATTGAACCTTTTAATCCTTCTCGAAAGAATTACTAATTAAAAGAATTATGGAGAAATTTGAGTAAATCTAAGGAAGGTTTTTTACTGTGTAATCTTATGTATCAATTTCTTTTTTTGTATTTGTAATCATATGTTCATATGTCAATTTTTAATGATTCGGAGTACTCTATATAGATCAAGATTTTCATTCATTACTATTGAAAACTTTAAAATTATACATAATTGGATAATTTAATTGGTGAATATATTGTAAATTNACGGGTGTTGTATTTATACGATAAATACTTACTTTAAAAATTTTAAATTCCGCTGCGTACAGCCCGTACGGTACTAGCGAACCCAACACAACTCACCAGATACGGACAACTCTTAGGGCAGGTATCTCACTCTTATATATATGGGAGTGAGCCTTTTTTATTACTTACGATTTAACCATTCTGTACTTTGGAGAATTGAGTGAGATATATATTGACTTAAGCATCGGAGGCTCTTCACCGGACCCCCCCTCCCTATGTGAGAATTCTTTGCAGGTACGCGGGGTTCTACCGGCGAGGAGGAGGGAGACGAGCCGATTTCAAGCCGGTCGGAGTGTTTTGCGTTACCATGGTGTATGTGCAATAGACGAGTGTAATGTAAATAATTTTTATTGTTATTTTCTGAATGCAGTCAACAAAAATATATGTGACATAACTACGTAAAATGGAGTTTCGATAATAAATTCTTTGTAAGTTTGTTTTTATGCTTAAATGTTGTTTACTTGTTCACAGAAATATATCACGTCTATAATTGGGAACAATTAACACAAATACAATAATATTTTTCGTGTTAACTTCCTATATTTATAAGTGTTAATTATAAATTTATATTTAGTATTTGTAATAATATAAATACAAGTTCTTTTTTAAAATTTTAAATAATTCATACAAAATAATATTATTTTTTTATTTAAAATTATACACGTCACCTGTCAGATTGGACTGCATTGTATTACAATATTTTAAGTATTTATACCATATAATATGTTTATAATAAGCTTGATAGATAAATTTATTATTTTTTAGTTATAGTTAATAAATATTTAAATTTCTATTGATAGAGATTCGAAAGATATATTATTTTAATTTATATATAAGATATTAATTTCGAATTATAGATCATCAAAATATGATTAATTTAATTTTTCAAATATAAAAATTATAACAAATATATTTACTTTTACAAATATGACAAATATAATTTGAAAGTTCTAGTAAATATGGATAAAAAAAAATATACGTTTATACGTAAGAAGATAATTCATAAGGAACTCTTTATAAAATAACATAACCTAAAATGATGACCGCCTTTAGGCTTTTTTAAAGTAATAAATTATATTTCAAAAGGGCTTGTTTATAACTTAAAAACAAAAATTAAATTATGGAAACGATGTTGTATAATATTTTTGGTATATTTGTTAATTATAATAAAAACGTGAAATCAACTAACTAGATCTCATTCTCCATTTCACTTATTAGTATCAAGTCAAAAAAAAGACAAATTAAATAGGGAACCCATCAAGACTCGATTGCTTCAACGACTTATTTAGTTGTTAATATAAGTACTTTGTGCAATATGGTTAAAAGATAAAAATACTTTTCAACTATTTTTTGACTTGGATCATGAAAATTTCAGGATCCGCCCGCTGAAAATAATTAATAAAAATAATAATAATATTTAAGCAGAAACACAATAATAATAATAATAATAATAATAATAATAATAATAATAATAATAATAATAATAATAATAATAGTAATAAAAATAATGATAGTATAATATTTAATTGATCTTTCCCAAATTTGTTAAAGGAACTTGAATATGTAATAAATAGATTTAAGTACATGTAAATTTATAAAGTACTGTGAACGCCTATATTTATATATCATATGAATTACCATATTTTATCCCCTGTAAAAATATGGTACCTCTACTCATTTTTATGTAAAAATATTTATAATTGTTATTTAAAATTTTTACAAATAAAATAATACTAGTACGACACCCGTGTACTACACGGGTTGTTTGAAAAAAAAAATATAATACATAAAATTATAGAAAAAATACATGTTGTCGTATAAAAGTGCAAAAGTAAAAAATACTAAAGTCGATATTATTTCAAATTTTGAAAAATTTCTTTGTACACTACATTAATAGTTTTTTTACAATTTTTTCATCCTTATCGCAACACAGAATTTTCAAGCTTCTCCTAGTTTTAACTCTAGATAATGCAACATAAAGTTGACCATGACTTAATACATGATTAGACAAGTACAATCCTACGTTAGACAATGCCTGTCCTTGGCTCTTACTAATAGTCATTGCAAAACAAACCATAAGTGGGAATTGTCTTCGTTGAAACTTGAAAGACAATCTCACATCAGAAAATAGAACCTTAACCTCAACAATGCGATTTCCAAGTCGAGTGATGACTAACCTGGTGTCATTACACAACCCATCAAATAAATAATGATTATTTATTACAATAATCAGTTTAACTAGAATGTACTATAATGATTATTTATTACAGTAATCAGTTTAACTAGAATGTACTTCCTACAGTGCATACGTTTAACTAACACAAAATTTTAACCAAATTATCGACTAAATTTGAGCCGGCTGTGCATGCACAGCCGTAAGGCAACTAGTATAGTATATAACATATAGTATACAATATATAATATATAGTATATAACATATAGTATATAATNTAGTTAAGATTTAGGAATGTATAAATGCCAAAAAAGATAAAAGAATGGTCGAGTGATCACTCACCTCGTGCCATTACACAACCCAGAAAATTGATCCATGTTTTGAAGCAGCATTACAGGAATACCAACTTTCAATTTTAAAATGTGATTAGGAACTCCAGAACATTTTATTGCATTTAAAAAATCTGTTGTGTACACTGAATGTCGTTTTGTCACCTTGCATCTATAAAGGCCTTTCTGAACTTTCTTGCTTGACTGGATGGAGTGTCTGACATCGAATATATAAAAAAAATCAAAGAAATATATAATGTTTGCATTTTACATAAATAAAATAATACCCTTTAATCTAATAATAAATTTATAATTATGTAAGTTGCATATATTATATATAATGCAAAATTTAAAAGTAAGTTCCATAAAATATACTCACCTGAAACAATATTTTCAATTCCTGCAGGAGATAGTCCACGTTTTTCTTTCATTTTCGCCCTTCTAATGTGTCTAATAAGTTTTGCCTTTTCTTTATCCATTAGTTAAATACCTACACATCTACGTGGCAAACTCTCAAGTTTTGAAATCCTATTTGGCGAAAAATCATGCTTTGGAGTTAGGCTAGGATATAAATTAATATGTTTTATCACACTAAATTAATGGTTAATTTTTTTTCTTCTTTACTTCTACAATTATTTACCATAAACTATTTTATGGTTAATTTTCCTACATTACCATATATCACATTTCATTTTCTTATATAATTCCTTCATTAGTTTTTATAAATGTTTCGTCTTCTTATTTTAAGATGTTATAACTTTTTTGTTTGTATTTTATTTTTCATATATGATATATCAAATTAACTATATTTTACCGATTTTCGATTTGACATCCATATTATATATATATATAATACAAAACAGTAATATATATATTCTTATAAATAAAATTTAAATTTATTTATCAATCTAAATTAAATTATATCAAATAAAACTATAAATTATTAGACATCTAATTAAGTAAAAAAATTAATTTATCTTGCTTAATATTAAATAAACATATTCTACACTTATGCATATACATATTTTGTCACCTTGCATCTATAAAGGACTTTCTGAACTTTCTTGCTTGACTGGATGGAGTGTCTGACATCGAATATATAAAAAGAATCAAAGAAATATATATTGTTTGCATTTTACATAAATAAAATAATACCCTTTAATCTAATAATAAATTTATAATTATGTAAGTTGCATATATTATATATAATGCAAAATTTAAAAGTAAGTTCCATAAAATATACTCACCTGAAACAATATTTTCAATTCCTGCAGGAGATAGTCCACGTTTTTCTTTCATTTTCGCCCTTCTAATGTGTCTAATAAGTTTTGCCTTTTCTTTATCCATTAGTTAAATACCTACACATCTACGTGGCAAACTCTCAAGTTTTGAAATCCTATTTGGCGAAAAATCATGCTTTGGAGTTAGGCTAGGATATAAATTAATATGTTTTATCACACTAAATTAATGGTTAATTTTTTTCTTATTTACTTCTACAATTATTTACCATAAACTATTTTATGGTTAATTTTCCTACATTACCATATATCACATTTCATTTTCTTATATAATTCCTTCATTAGTTTTTATAAATGTTTCGTCTTCTTATTTTAAGATTTTATAACTTTTTTGTTTGTATTTTATTTTTCATATATGATATATCAAATTAACTATATTTTACCGATTTTCGATTTGACATCCATATTATATATATATAATACAAAACAGTAATATATATATTCTTATAAATAAAATTTAAATTTATTTATCAATCTAAATTAAATTATATCAAGTAAAACTATAAATTATTAGACATCTAATTAAGTAAAAAATTAATTTATCTTGCTTAATATTATAAACATATTCTACACTTATGCATATACATATCACCATATTATTTCTATTTATTTAAGATATATATTTTTGTACTTATGTAATAGTGTATGATATAAGTAAAAAATTCAACACGGGTTGATATTTTCATTTAATTTACGGGTTTTTAATTATTATGATTAAAAAATATAATTTGACAATTTAATTAAAACCCAAAGTAATGTTTTATATAAAATTAAATTATTTTAGCTTTTTTACAAAAATAAAAAATTTAACATTTTTTATGAAAGCTTTCTAATTCAACACTCGTGTAAATTTAAGCAAACTATCTAAATATTTTATAAAGAAATATTTTATAAATTTTTTATCAATACCCATGAATTTTGTATATGATTTAAATATATCCAGTTTACGATTTTCAAAGTAATGTATCTACACTCATTCATATGCTGAGATTGATAATATGTATTTTAGTTTTTATTAAAATACCCTGTTTGATTTTATCTTTTTTTTTTTTTTTTTNTGCATCATATGTTAATTATATTTTCATTTATGTTTCAAACCCGTGTATGGTAAATTAATTTTTTTTTCATTTAAACAGGAGTGATAGTATGGATACGTGTAAAAAATTTTTGAAGGAATTAAAATAAATAAATTATGATAAGAATAAGAATCCTATTTGGAGGAGATAAGAATAAGAATATTATTTGGAGTTGGAGTCCTATTTATTTTGGAATATAATTGTATTAGTTTTTATCCGAACCAAACACCGAAGCATGTAATGTTGCCAAGTAAGCTTCCGAAGCGTGCGAGCCAGCCATTTAGGCTCAACACGCTTTCAAATTATAAAGGGAGGGATTTTCAAGGTTTTTTGTTTTATATTGATTTTCAAGGTTATGGAGTATAGTCTGGCACATGTGAGGCTCGAATCCATAGGCAAAGTCACGTGACCAAATGGCCTAGCTGGCAACAGGCTGATCATTTTTTAACAAACGCGTGGGCTCCACCGAACGATCAAACTGTAGCTTTCTGCCACGTGACAATATTCTACGGACAAGATTCTGTTGGACTTGCTGGGCGGGCCCACTTACTTGCCTCCACGTACTCCGCCGCAATTGTCACAAAGTCCCACCGACGGTGTTTTACTTTTTCTTTTTTTCTGTTCTTTTCTTTTTTTGCTTATCTTTTCAGTTTTTAATAACTTTTAACTAAGTTCCACCTTAGTTTAACTTTTATCCAAATTTTAAATAAGGTCCAGTCAATGAACCTGGGTTCGATTCACATACAAGGATAAATTATTCAATTGATATTGGCCAGCTATCTTTCAATGATTCACTGAGATAAATTTATCATCCAACTTAAAGTTTGTTTAAATTCATTTATTTTTAATAAGTTGTAGTGAAATTGGAATTCAAAGATATTGTTGTTAGATATTCGTGTTTTTTATAAACATACTTGTTGAAATGTCGTATTTTAAAAAAATAAAAGTATCATATTTCATATTACACATAAATATTTTTATTTCAAAAAATATGATGAATCGACTCGCCTAACGTTGGACGACATCGTATAATATTTTTTTCTAAAACATTAGGGGAGTTTTATTCAATTGGATTTTGAAGGATATTTTAAGACATTTTTAACATTCAAAACTTTAAGATTTTTTTATTTAACTGAACCTTTCAAAATTTAAAAGTGAAGGTGATTAGAATTTCATATTTGTATTTTGGTTTTGAAGTCTCAATAAATTTTACAAACTTCGAAACTTTTAAGTGACAAGTAAATTGAACACATGACTCAACTTTTTTGAAAATACAAATTAAACCTCGAAACTTTTAAGATTTTTAAAAAGCTCAATTTATATACACCAAAACATTTGAAATCTCATTAAATATCTAAAAAATTCGAATGAATGCACCACATTTCTTGTTTGTAAACCTTATAAATGATTGCTACATAACTTAATATTGTTAATAAAAAAATATGTGCATTAAATTACCAAAATTAAAAAAAAAAAATACTTAAATTATAATTCAAGTAAATGTGGTGAATTTTTTTCAATTTTATCCTTAATGATTATAACTTTAAGTTCTTGATTCCACAAATTATGAGTACCCATTAATTAAAAGTATTTACATGGAAACTATGGCCATAACATCTAACAATTTACAAAATACATTTGTAGTATGATGATTAGATAAGATGATACATCGTCGTTGTTGAATAAAATTACATGCTTATATTATCAAATACCATAATTTATTTGTATTATGTTTTAAATATATAATTTTAATAACCCAATATGAGATGTGATTCAAATGAGAACCAAGTCTTAGCGCGAGAACCGTGAGAACCGTTATTTTTAATTGAATGTAGTGCTATGATTAATTATGTTTTAGTGCTATTTTTAATTATGATATATTTTATTAAAAATAGCAATACAATTTATATGTTCATTTGTCAAAATGATAGTATCATGTAGTATTAAATGTAGCATCACACACAGTTAAACATAATATCAAATATGGTTGTCACGGTTCTCACACCAGGACTAATTTTTATTTGAACCACTTCCTTCAATAAGTTAAAAGGTTATGACTGATTAACTACATTGCCATTAGAACTAATAGTTTTCCACACAAATAAAAGGTGCGGTGAAATTAGACAATGGGTATTATGGATATTAAAAAATATACTCAAACAGTGATAGTTTCTTAAGGGCTCTTTTACTAAACATGATGGGGATATGGAGGGATTGGACACAATAATCCCTCCAACTTGCCACGTCAGATTTTGTTCATTATTTACTAAACATGTGCATACTTGTCCTTGTATAATCCTTTATTTACTATACATAATAAAAATGTTGTGAAAAATTGTGATTACGAAAATACCCTTCCATCTTGCCCTTCTCGTATCAAAGCATTTGCACAGAGAATCATGGAAAACACACACAGACCTTGTGACCTAAAATTCGGCCCTTCCCTTCGAAGCATTCGTGGACCAAAAATTCAGGAGGTTAGGCGGCCATCGTCGGTTCATCCACCCCGGCGTAGCTTCTACAATATGGCCATAGCACCGGCGATTCGTCATTTTCAGTCAAGTCGTAAGTATTTCTCTTACATTTCATTTTCGGACCAAATGTGCATATCTATTACCTTCAAGAGTGAAGTCGTTCTGGAGTAGATCTTCCAGATCCGTCGACCAAACCGCAGAAATTGAATAGGTTCGGTGACAGATAGAGAATATAGCCAAGGAATCAAATCCGGCACCCATTGATTTTGCACCTTCTAACATCTTGGATTGAGAATTCTCGTCACGTTTAAAACACATTCGAAAAAAAAAAAACGAAGAAGAAGGAGTAATTACGAGAGCAGCTAGGGCAACACGAAAACGACGACGAGTAGATCTGTGCAATTTTCGGACGTATTTGTTACATTTATAAATCCTATTTCCGTAATTTTCATGACATTGAGGGGTAGAAAAGATTTTTTACGGCTTCTTTTATGAACAAAATTGGAACATAGCAATTGGGATAAAATTATCCGCCCAAAATGGCCGGACAGAATTAACCACGCACGTCAGTTTAATGAGGTGAGACCCACATGCCACACAATCAACACATCAGCTATATCCTAATCCCTAACCAACCTAATAAAGGAATGATAAGGTTGGTTAACCAACCTTATCCCATCCTATCACCTCTAGTAAACGAGGCCTAAGAGGATTAAAACATCAATAAAATCCCCCATTTCATGCCACCGAGCGAGCAAAATTATTAAACATGGAAACGAGCACATCATAAAGTCATGAAACTAAAATGGAAAATTTCAAAGTCTGTAGCAGCGTTTGAAATTAAGCCCAGGTACTAAAATGGGAAATAATCTCAAAAATTTGTCGCGAGTCAGCGATTCGCAACTGCATGCCTGATGCTACATCCTATTTTTTGGGCTTGTTTGGATCCGTACGAACTCGGACTGTAATTCTGTTATCTCCTACGCGGAGTCAAAGAAGCTTTATATGAAGCCTACAACGAATGACTTATTGTACTTTGTTTCTAGTGACATTAGAGTGACCAACTGAATTGTGGTTGGCCTCGTATAACTTGATCTTGCGAATGAAGAACCGACTTGTGGTTGCCCATTACGCTTTTATATGCCGTAGACTGGTTGTCCGAAACAGTTTTGAAATATATATTTACATTTAACGATAAAAAAAAAGATAAAATAAAAAACATTAAGTAGGTCTTTTTTCAATAAATTTATTTATTTTTATTAAAAGAGTGTCAAACTTTAAAAATCATCATAACATAAAGTATAACGTTTTGATAGTGCAATCGTGTACTTTTGTTCATAGAGTATGATAAGACGACATGCTTGCCTTACATAATAATTTATAAATAAAAGAAAATTGATAGATCATCGTTAAGCCAACTTAACTATTAGATCCACATACCCGTTTATAAATGTGCCCACTTCCATGAAATGACATACTCTAAAAAGCTATATAAAAATAAATAGGCGTGAACAAAATAATACCGAAGCCGAAATATCGAACCGAATTGATGCGTTTGGTGCAATGCGGTTCAATTTTTTAAAGGTTCAATTTATGGTACGGTTTAAATTTTGGAAAATTGCAAGAAAATCGGCGCGGTTCGATTTTGAGTATGAACGGTTCAGTTTTAACCGAACTGCATCGAAACTTTGATGTGTCAAATAAAGTTGCTAATATATTATCTGAAACTGTTAAGTCTTACATGATAAAAAAAAAATCGAGTGAACTTTAATTTGTATTTTTTTTAAGGCTTAATTTGTATGGTTTGAACTTTGATTTGTGTTTTTGCATTTTTTTAATTGCGGTTAACTGAAAAATCAAATCTCAAAAAACTGAAAGTTTCGGTTTAGTTCGATTCAGTTTTTTCTTTTATTGCACTGTGATTTGCTGTATAAATTTTAAATTTTGATTTTCGATTTTTTGCGTACAATCGAATTGCACCGAAGTTCATATCTAAAAATAAATATAACATTTGATAGTATAAATATATATTTTTACTCATTGAATGGTATAAGTATATTGTATATATTTTAAATAATAGAGTATGACCTGTGGATCGGTCTAACATTAGAGTGTTT
>BKCP01006527.1:10963-30163 GCA_008636005.1 Striga asiatica
TGCAAAAAAAAAAAAAAAGATGCTAGTTCTAGTTGAAGATTTTTTTCAGTAATGTTTGTTCTGTTTGAAATTTTCCCTGGTTTCCAGCTCAAGAAGGAAAACCCTTTTATTGATGCCAGATAAAAAGTGAAAAAGATCGAGTTTTAGGCCCATTTCACTTCAAATTGCAAGAAAAAAAAGGAAAAAAGATTCGATTTTTTTCCTTAATTTGAAGCCACAAACTCTTGATATTTTGTTACTTTTTTTGTTTGCTTTCTGAAAGTTCTGAAAACAATTGGCTTTGTTCCCTTGGTCATTTTTTCAGTTGAAAAATGAGAAAATTTAAGTGTCGGTGCATCCTAAAATTGGCTTTAGAATTATTGCATTCTATTTGCATAATTTGTTCAAACAATTATCTGTTCTCGTTTCAAGATTTTAAATTATTTGAGCATTGGCAAAAGATATTCAGTATCTCATCACATAGTCTCTAGATTTTTACATTCTAGGTAACAAAAATCCAAATATTATTGCTTTAACTGAAAAATCAGTGAAAATCTGTAGAGCATCATTAGCAATAACTTCCACATTTTTCTCGTTCCTCCATTCTAATTACAACATATTTAAGTTATTTCATTATACTTCTCTATCAAGTTTTTTCCTAAATTCTTTTATGCTTTTGATTCTTCTCAGGTTAAAAACAAAAGAATAATTAGAACAATGGGGCTGAACATGATAGATGAGATTGACAGTGGAAACTTCTTTGATCAAATTGATGATTTGATTGAGTTCCCACCCGACAGCGAATGTGGTAATTTTATTGGGTCATCCGAGTCAAAGGTTTTACCGAGCATGTGGAGCAACCCGTTTTCCGAACCCGACCCACTTTTCCCAGGCGATTTGCCGTCCGATCTCTTGACTGAGCTCTCGTTTCCGGTGAGCATTTACCGGTTTTGGTTAATCGCTTTGTATGCAAGTCCAAATCCTCAAATAAATCTGTCTATTCTTTTGAGTAATGCTTTGAAATTATATTTAGGATAATTGTAATTTTAATGCATAGATATTTTTACAATCAAGTTAGTTTTGATTGTTTTGTGGCATGATTGATTGAAGAAATTTAAATTGAAGAACTAACGAATTCGATATTTTTGGCGAATTGTTGCTGTTATTGGTTATGATTTGGTGATTATTCAATCATGTTTGGCTGTCTGAATTATGAATAAAAGTGGGGCAAAGTTTGTTGATGCTGCTGGTTTTGTTACATCATAAGTATTCAAAGAGTTCTTAATTAATCGTATTGGGAAAATTATTACATTGTATAATATTGTAATTGTTGATACAAAAAAGTTAATATTTGATGAACAGGACTTGTGGAAAGGCAGTTATATCAAAACTTGACTGCATTGCTTGCTGCTTGGAGTAATTGTTAATCTTCCATTTTGATATTTACCTTTTGCTCTTCTACTTAATTTTCCTAAGTTTATCAAATAATATGAAAATTTTACTCCAACTTGAATACTTTGACATGTTGCATTCACACATAATATGCTGTGGGGAGCTACTCATTGATTCCAATCTTCAAATTGTGTTTGCTTGTTTCCAAATTCAAAGTGTGGTTTTGTGGTCCATTGCATAGCAAAAAGCATATTGATTGTCGGTTGCCATTAAGACTCTGTTTGGTAAGCTTATTTGATTAGTACATAAGTTTCCTGCATTCAAATAAGTTTAGTTTGGTAGGACGAGCGCTTATCTCATAAACTTCTTTAGGTAGTTTTTCAAATAAGCCTATTGAAATTTTTATTTCAACTAATTTTACCAAACACTTTAATCATATAAGCTAACTTTTCAGCCATAAATCATAAGTTATTATAAATCATAAGTTATTATAAGATCAAAATTCACTTAAAAGCTATAAGCTGATCAACTAAGTTCATCAAACATAGCTTAAAAAAATTCAATCTTTATTGTACTGTGTTACTATCTTCATCTAACGCCCGTCCTACATGTTATCTTGTTTTCAGTACGAGGATACTGCGCAACTCGAGTGGCTCTCGACTTTTGTCGAGGACTCGTATTCATGCGGTGGACTAACCATCGGAAAAAACAGTGGGCCCCCGTTTGCAGAAACAAACGACGGGCCCAATCACAAACACTTCCAAACTTCGAGCCCAATCTCCGTACTCGAGAGCACCACAAGCAGCACCTCTTCCTGCTCGGTCGAGAAAACCGAGCCGCCGCTCAGCCCAAATCCTTGCCGTGGGCCCCAGAAGGCCCGAAGCAAACGCCCCCGGCCCGTGACCTTCGCCGCCAGGCCCACAATCCAGCTCGTCGAATTGGGCCTGGGCCCATCCCAGCCCAAACAGAAGCAGCAGAAGAAGAAAATCAGGGCAGCTGCCACCGGGCCCACGAAGGAAGTCCCGATCCGGAAGTGCATGCACTGTGAGATCACAAAGACGCCACAGTGGCGATCGGGCCCAATGGGCCCGAAGACTCTTTGCAACGCGTGTGGGGTCCGCCACAAGTCGGGCCGGCTGTTTCCAGAGTACCGACCGGCGGCGAGCCCGACATTTGTGCCGGCGCTTCACTCGAACTCGCACAAGAAGGTACTCGAGATGAGGTGCAAAGGTGGGCCCGAGCCCACGAAGAAGCCCGGTATTGTTCAGAGCCCGTGATAATGCTTCTTTATGCTTGTTTTTGGTTTGTCGTGGATTGTTGGATTCGAATTCATGGAGTTTGCTTTCCGATTTCTTTGTTCGTTGGTTTTTTTGTACAGTAGTGTTGTAATGCCAGGCGGGCGGGCGAATGTAGGGAGGGGTAGACTGGTAATTTTAGCTGGTGGTAGGGAGGAGGAAAAAAGACAGAAGATTTTATGAGGAGTTTAGTAAGTTTGAGAGAGATGAAAGGAAAAAGATTAGGACTTTAAGTGAGATGAGGTTTGGCATTGGAGTTTAGGTCCTAAATGGGGAAATTTGTAGCTTAATGTGGAATTGGTGTTTTTGTGTCTTTATATTAGGGTGAGTTCTAAGATTTTTAATTTTTTTTCTGTTGTTATCATCCCCTGTGGTGGGAAAGATTATTTTTGCAGTTCATTTGTTTGTAGGGATCTTTTATGGCAATGAGTTANTATATATATCAAGAAATAACAAAGTTCATACACTGGGGAATCCCCAAATGGCAACCGAAACATAAACCTGAGAGGCACACCTACAAAGTGGTTTAGAACCTCACAATCAAACACCAAAAGAGACAAAAAAAGAACCTAATCAAGAATTAAGAGTTCAGCCACTGCCACATAGACACCCCAATTCCCAGACACAAGCACCAAGAAAATACACAGCAAACTATCAAAAGGCAACCAAACTACCACACAACTAACTAAACAATAGAAGAGAACTCTAGCTAATCCTTGTGAGCCACCCTGCAGACAATGTGAATGGGGATTAAAGTGTTTTGGAATAACCAAAAGTTTCTAGATCTCCAGAGCCACCAGAGCATGTAAGTTGTCAATTGTATCCGCGTCTCTGATGTGTCTGATTTATCTAGTAAACTGACCTGCTGCCACCAATGGCTTAAGGAGTCTGAAGCATAAGATATACCACTGGTGCTAATTTCCAAAGTTGCATAGCTCGAGGGCATTGAAAGAGTAGATGCTCAATTGATTCAGGTTCTTCACCACATTATGTACAAGTGGTATCAACATCAAGCCCTCTCTTCTTCAGATTCATAGATACAGGCAGAGTCCCTGAAAGGCATTTCCACATGAAATGTTTAAGCTTTCCAGGTACCTTCAAATGCCAACATCTGTAGATGCTGTTGTGCAATATTTTGTGGTGGGATAATTTGGTAACCGAGTTATTCGGACTCGGATCGTCTCTCAAAGGAAGACGGTTCGGAGCTTCGTTTGCTAGTTAGTTGTCCAAAATACAAAAATAACCTTCCTCCCAGGATCCTTCTTTTAAAGATAAAATCCTACACACTCTAATTCAATTTGTCGGATGGGATTATCAATTAATGAAATGTAAATAGAGCTATTTAAATGTCACAACTCGAAAACACAACTCAAGTAGATATATACGGTTCAAATATAAATAAATGAGCTAGGGTTTCGGGGACGATCATTTCCGGTTCTACACACATTTATCGACAATCTATAACTCGACTAATTAGCTCATTTAGCGGTTTAACCTCAATAACTCTTCGTAACATGCAGATAAACATAAACGAGCAAATTAACGAAACAATTAATACATAGACAATACGTCTCCGAACATGTCTACTCTAAACGAGCCAAGTTCCACCAATTTCTCCCCTCTCGGTTTTGAAATCGATTAACTCTACGACTCCTCCCCTTTTGGTTCTAAAAGTCGTTGATTCGATTAGAAGGTGTTTAATCAACTAATCATGTAGAATCAACAAACTCTAACTTAATAAATCAATATTCAATCGTGCAAAATCGAGTGTCACTCTTCGATTATATTAATAAATTTTCCTAAATGTCACTCTTAGGTTATATCGAATTATTAAACATGATTTTATCAATTCCTAATTAAAACAACTCGCAAAGATTGAGTTATCGTCATGCACATAAACGAGAACAAACCGGAATGATTATCCCCTAGCCCCTAGCTAAAGGATTAGCTTATCATGATGAAATCAACCACAACAAAAGGTTTAACACAAGCTTTCATGTTCATAATCAAATATCTAGCCTATCTTGTTAGGCAAGATAAGTAGTAATAGGAGAAGTATGATTCTTTTGTTAGAGCGAGGGGAACAGACATTTCATTCATAAGATTATCGATATTTCACGTGATTTTATATCTCGTATTCCTTTTCGTCTACCACGCTCTACACAGGGGTGGACTTACATAGGGGCCCGTAGAGGCACGGGCCCCTGTAGAACTTTTTTAGTAATATAATATATATATGTTATATGTATAAATGTATTATTATATTGAGATAAAGAAAATTATGTTATTAATTATTATGCAAAGTTATTTTAATATAAAAAATAAAAATTAAATGTTTAGAATTATTTAACCTTCAATTGTATGTTATTTTTTAAGTTGTGGAATTTATACTTATGTTATACTCACCTTCTTGTTTATTTCGTTTTCCCTCCCAAAATACATAAAAAACAAATACTATACATAAATGTATATACTATATAGGGATTGGATCAAATGTGTCTCTATTATTAAAAAGAGAATGTGAGAGTCAATTCTAGTTAATAAATAAAAAACAAGGTGTCTGGTCAAGATTTAATCTTTTTCTTTTTAATTGGTTAAATATTGATTTGACTGTTGACATCCGGCATTGACTGTTGACCGTAGTTTGTGCCCCCGTTGTCCTTAAAGTCTGCGTACGCCCCTGGCTCTACATCAGTTGGTATCATAGCTCGGGCCTGGGCAGTGCGACGGCCTCTGTGGGAGTTTTGGTGGGCGAGCGTACGGGCAACGGGCCACGTTGTTTTAGATGCGGTGATTTTGGCCACCGGCAAGCGGCATGTCCACGAGGGGCGGGGTCACGTGCTTTATTTGCTTAGGAGATCGAGGTTTTTTCGGCGGCAGAGGTTTATAACGGGCCTCCTATTTTTTACGAAGAGCCGAAATTAGTCGAAGGTCATTTTACTGGCGATCAATGTGTTAAGCAAATATTATCAGGTGAATCGAAACAGACATATGCCGATTCTACCTCTGCCAACTCCCTCTTTATAGCAGCTATCGAACCATATAATTTTGCCACATAGGAACTCGAAGTATGCGAGTCTGCCACTTAAGCTCACCACGTTTTGAATTAATATATAAAGAGATTATCTAACATATCCTAATTGAAAATTAACAAAATAATTAATCATTAATAAATTTATTAATCAAGTCTAATATATGATATAAGTTAAAAAGTTTGTTATAAAATAAAAAGAGCAAATCTTACACGTAATGATTATCATTTTAAATAAAAATAAAAATAATTTTTTAAATATTATTTGAAAATTTGATATAACCTTTTAGTTAACTTTTCAAGTATAAAAAGTTCAATTAACACTGAGCAATAAACGGTGCAGTAGCCCATATATTTTAATTAAAAGCAAGATTATTCACTATCATTTTGCGAACATAACACCTACAAATTGATAAATTTTGACAAATATTTATCAATTGTTCGTGAAAATTTACTTGTGTAAAAGCCCATATATTTTATATATTTAAAGCGTTTACACCTCAATATAATTGATATATAGCACATAAAAGTATCAATACTGATAAAGTTTCTTTGATAAAATATTTATCAATTCTTAGTGAAAATTTACTTAGATAAAATTGTATGCTCTTCAATGTACTTAGTATATTAAAAGCATCTAAAATCTTAAAATAATCTTGTAAAACAATTTTTAAAACATCTCCAATAATGTTCAAATATTCTATGTTAATCTCTATCACCCTTCACCATTCTCCATAACATAAATAAAAGCATAAATATCTATTAATAAATATATACTAACTATCAATAAACATGTTAAACTTTGTCACCTATATAAATGTATCTATACAGATATACTATTAGTTATTGATACATATATATTATAATTGGTTGATAAAAATAATAATAATGTAATTTGTTCATTTATATATCAAATACCATATTCTAACCTAAAATAATATTGATAACTCTTGAAAGGATGTCTGCAACACGTTTTTCAATTTCCAATAGTTCAGGTCCAGATTTATTAGAACGCAAAATTCCAATAGTTCTGGTCCAGATTTATTAGAACAAAAGCAAAAATTTAGCTACGGGTGCAAACAATTTCTTCAACAGGATTATTAGATGAAAAATAAAAAAAATTATCAATTTCCGTCCAGATTTATTAGAACAAAAAAAATTGTATGGTGCAACACTTTCTTCAACGGGATTATTAGATGAAAAAAAAAAGCCAACTTATATATATATTTAATTTATAATACAATCGTAATATTGTTTCCCCGTGCATCGCACGGGCCACGCAATAGTGGAAAATTAAGCCACCGATTTACATCTATGACCGGTAAATACTGGAAATCGTTATTTATTTATTTATTTATTTTTTTTATTTTTTATTTATTTATGTAAAAAAAATGAAAAACGGATTTTGAAAAACCGTTTTTCAGTTTTTTTTAGTGCGTTTTTAAGTTTTTTCTAAAATAAATAAATAAAAAATAAATAAAAATAAAAACGGATTATAAAAAAAAAATTATAAACAGATAAAACGGATTTCAATTAAAGTCAAATTAGTACAATCTCGATCAATTATAGTGTAATCGGCCTCAAATTAGTCCAATTGAAGTCGAATTAGTACAATCTCGGTCAATTATAGTATATCACCTCGAATTAGTCCAATAGAAGTCAAACTAGTATAATTTCGGTCAATTATAGTGTAATCAAACTCGAATTAGTCTAATTGAAGTTGAATTAGTACAATCTCGGTCAATTATAGTGTAATCGAACTCGAATTAGTCCAATTGAAGTCGAATTAGTACATTCTCGGTCAATTATAGTGTAATCGACCTCGAATTAGTCCAATTGAACTCAAATTAGTACAATCTAGATCAATTATAGTGTAATCAAACTCGAATTAGTCCAATTGAAGTCGAATTATTACAATCTCGGTCGATTATAGTGTAATCGACCTCGAATTAGTCCAATTGAAGTCGAATTAGTACAATCTAGGTGTAATTCGACTTCAATTGGACTAATTCGAGATCGATTACACTATAATTGACCGAGATTGTACTAATTCGACTTCAACTGGACTAATTGGAGGTCGATTATACTATAATTGACCGAGATTGAACTAATTGGACTTTTTTGTTTTCGAAGAGATAGAAATTTTATAAAAACAACAAATACATACATCTAGAAAACAGCCCAGAAGCCGAATAAGATAGCTCAAGAGCCGAATCTAGTGGGAGGACAAATCCAGAGGATTGCCTAGAAACAATACACCCACTAACAACACAAAAACAAACAAACTCCACAACTGGAGAAAGAAACTCTCCTATGAGAGAATATCAAGCTCCCCTACGAGAGAACAACACGCTCCCCAACGGGAGAAAAACACGCTCCCCTACGAGAGAGAAAACACAACACAAAAACCAAAAACACAACAAACAAAACAACCTAAGCAAATCAACAAAACAACAATCACAGAATCGAAAAAACAAGCTAAAAGAAACGATAAACTACTAAGCCCTCCCCATCCGGCAACATAACTCCAAGAACCACCAAGCGAGACGGCACCCGTACAACAGACAAATTCACAACTCCAGCCAAGATCTAGAAACTGCATAAGGCCTAACTAGAACCTGTCCACACGAGTCGGAACCCGTCCCAAAGGAGCCTCCCCGAGACCTCATCGCGAGACCAACACCTTGGACCCCCCACCGCCAAACCGGCGACCGTGGCAACCACACCGACTGCAGCACCACCGCGACACCATCGGACCTTTCCCCCCAGCACCAGGGGAGGATAGGAACCAAGGGAGGCTCAAAGCAACACAGACCTCAAGCTCATCCACCACCAAGGCAGCAGACATGCCGGCGATGACGAGCACCCTCCAAATCCGTCAGCACCCCTGATAAAACCCACCATGGCCACCAGTAGAAGACGGCGAAGAGCCATGCCGGACAGGGGAGCAAAAACGGACTGACAGACCACTCATTATCACCCCGATGAAGGTATCCCCATGGTGGGGAAGAGAAATTAGCGGAGGGGAGGCGGAGATTTAACTGGAATCGAGCGGCGGAGATTTGGGAGACAAGGGTTTCGCAAAGAGAGAAGAGAGAGAAAATATAGAAGTCTTTTTAAGAGTCGATTGTGCAATTCACTCAATTTACTAATTGGACTTCAATTGGACTAATTCGAGTTCGATTACACTCTAATTGATCGAGTCCGAATTAGTCTAATCGACCTCGAATTAGTCCAATTGAAGTCAAATTAGTACAATCTCGGTCAAATATAGTGTAATCGACCTCGAATTAGTCCAATTGTAGTCGAATTAGTACAATCTCGGTCAATTATAGTGTAATCTAACTCGAATTAGTCCAATTGAAGTCGAATTAGTACAATATCGATCAATTATAGTGTAATCGACCTCGAATTAGTCCAATTGAAGCCAAATTAGTACAATCTCGATCAATTATGGTGTAATCGACCTCGAATTAGTCCAATTGAAGTCCAATTAGTACAATCTCGGTCAATTATAGTGTAATCGACCTCGAATTAGTTTAATTGAAGTTAAATTAGTACAATCTCAGTCAATTATAGTGTAATCGACCTCGAATTAGTCCAATTGAAGTCCAACTAGTACAATTTCAGTCAATTATAGTGTAATCGAACTCGAATTAGTCCAATTGAAGTCGAATTAGTACAATCTCGGTCAATTATAGTGTAATCGACCTCGAATTAGTCCAATTGAAGTCGAACTAGTACAATCTCGGTCAATTATAGTGTAATCGACCTCGAATTAGTCCAATTGAAGTCGAATTAGTACAATCTCGATTAATTAAAGTGTAATCGACCTCGAATTAGTCCAATTGAAATCCAACTAGTACAATTTCGATCAATTATAGTGTAATCGAACTAGAATTAGTACAATCTCGGTCAATTGTAGTGTAATCGAACTCGAATTAGTCCAATTGAAGTCGAATTAGTACAATCTCGGTCAACTATAGTGTTGTTCGCTAATTATTTTCGCTTTCCGCAAGTGTACGGAGTAGCTATAGAGTATAGGTAGTGGCGAGCAATGTCGTATTCCACAGAGATTGTAGTTAAATAATTAAGTAATAAAATAGTGACGATTAAATATTATCTAGACTAGTGAATTGAATGATGATTATAAACTAAGAATTAAACTAGAAACTAATTTATCTAAAAAAATAAAAATAAAATAAGATACAAAAGCTAGATTCTAGGTTATGCTTTCCTCGGAATTAATTCATGAAACGTTTATATTCAAACAAACCTTATTTAATTTTACCAATCGTAGAGATAATCGCTTAATTGATTTCAAACCTTTCTCTCGAACAAGTTAAATCGTAGATATTAATTGTATCTATCTTCTCTCGGTCTCAAGATGAACAACTAACTCCCATAAGTTCCTAGGATTTTCGTTCTCTCGTAAGGTCCTATCAACCTCTCGGTCTGTTTATTCTCTTACGTTATAAATCTCCAAGTTCTAGCAATCAATTATCTCCTCTCGGTCTCAAATCAATTACAAATATGCATTCATAGCGGCCGTCTACTCACACAATAATAATAAGCACAAGAAATTTATAAACGAAAGATAAACCGGAATGAAATAAAAACTAAATCATAAATCAATCCGAGTACTAACAAATCCTAGAATCTAAGATAACTCTAGCCTAGAAACATGTTTTCAAAATGAGAAAAATAGATATAAAAGATTGAGTTCGAAAGAGGAAAAGAAAAAGAAAGAAAAAGCTTATTCGGCTCCGTCGATCCTTTCTTCCCGGCTTTCTCCCTCGTCTTGCTCGTGTTTCTAGCCTCCAAGAGTCTCCAAAGATGTGAAAATTATGTCCCAGCCCCCTAAAAAACGTGTCCAAGAGTTGTATAAATAGTCGAGATCGAGTCCTAGTCGAAATAGGTCGAAAAAGCCGAAAAAATAGGAAAACGCGCAAAATCCGATTCTGATGCGTCCAGGGCCACACGATTCGTGTCATAAGCCACACGAGTCGTGTGGAAAAGTCGAGAGCGCGATATACGACCCGTCGGAGTGACACGAGCCGTGTCTCGGGCTCACACGACCTGTGTGTACCTGGGAGTGTTAAACTCCATTTTCGGCGCGCCTTTTATCTCCTGGACGATATTCCGGCATCCACCAGTGAAAATCACGTCGAAAGAGGTCGGCTAAGTTGTCTCCGGTGCTCAGAAAATTCCAGGTGCTGTGCATGACGGATTCCGGCAGCTTCCGGTCGCGCCGCTTTTCCGGCGTGCTTTTGACGTCTAGGATTCTTCTCCGTCGATAAGGATGGTTGCTTAGGTCTTAAAAGTGGTCTCCGGTGGTCGGACATGGCGGATTCCGTGGCTGGTCGCGAGCTGTGATGGCGCCATGGTGATTGCTGCGTGAAATACATGAGGAAGAAGATGATCTCACTCCTTGCGAATGACTTGTGTGCCCTTACTAACTTTTACCAATTGGGCTTATTTCCATGTGGGCTGAGATCATATCTAATGAGCTAGAGACATTATTTGGGCCTATCACCAACTTCTCTCCAAGGCTTGTGCACTTGGCCTCGGCCATTTCATGGTTCCACTTCGTTTCTTTGGCCGATTTTTGGGTTTTCGACTCCAATAATTATTCCACTCCTATTTCATGTCAAAACTCAAATAAAACACCTCATCATAGCTTAATAAAATTAATTAAATATATAATTAATTATATAATAATTAATTAAATAATAACAAATTAAATAGCAAACTACGACTAAACGGACACGAAAATCACTATAAAATGCACGTAAATATGACGCATGTCAAGTGCAATCGACCTCGAATTAGTCCAATTGAAGTCAAATTAGTACAATCTCGGTCAATTATAGTGTAATCGGACTCCAATTAGTCCAATTGAAGTCGAATTAGTACAATCTAGGTCAATTATAGTGTAATTCGACTTCAATTGGACTAATTCGAGTTCGATTACACTATAATTGATCGAGATTGTACTAATTTGACTTCAATTGGACTAATTCGAGGTCGATTACCCTATAATGGACCGAGATTGTACTAATTCGACTTCAATTGAACTAATTCGAGTTCGATTACACTATAATTGATCGAGATTGTACTAATTTGACTTCAATTTGACTAATTCGAGGACGATTACACTATAATTGACCGATATTGTACTAATTCGACTTCAATTGGACTAATTTTGAGGTCGATTACACTATAATTGACCGAACTACGACAGAGAAGGATTCTGTAGTGGTCACAAATACATAGAAATTATTTGTTCCGGGGCATGCTCTTAAAGAGAAGTGGAAGGATAGCCCCCAAAGGGGGGGATGTATCGACCGGTCAATGACTCTCGTTCCTTCCCTTCGTCTCATTTCGCCTCGGTCTCTTGTCTTGTCTTCGCGATTTTACTAATTCGACTTCAATTGGACTAATTCGAGGTCGATTACACTATATTTGACCGAGATTGTACTAATTGGACTTCAATTGGACTAATTCGAGTTCGATTACACTATAATTGACTGAGATTGTACTAATTCGACTAATTCGAGTTCGATTACAGTATAATTGACCGAGATTGTACTAACTTGTCTTCAATCGGACTAATTCGAGATCGATTACACTATAATTGACCAAAATTGTACTAATTTTACTTCAATTAGACTATAATTGACCGAGATTGTACAAATTTTACTTCAATAGGACTAATTTGACTTCAATTAGATTAATTCGAGTTCGATTACATTATAATTGACTGAGATTGTACTAATTCGACTTCAATTGGACTAATTCGAGGTCGATTACACTATAATTGACCGAGATTGTACTAATTCCACTTCAATTGAACTAATTCGAGTTCGATTACACTATAATTGACCGAGATTGTACTAATTTGACTTCAATTGGACTAATTCGAGTTCGATTACACTATAATTGACCGAGATTGTTCTAATTCGACTGCAATTGGACTAATTCGAGTTCGATTACACTATAATTGACCGAGATTGTTCTAATTCGACTGCAATTGGACTAATTCGAGTTCGATTACACTATAAGTGACCGAGATTGTACTAATTTTTACTTAAATTGGACTAATTTGACTTCAATTAGACTAATTCGAGTTCGATTACACTATAATTGACTGAGATTGTACTAATTCGACTTTAATTGGACTAATTTGAGGTCAATTACACTATAATTGACCGAGATTGTACTAATTTTACTTCAATTGGACTAATTTGACTTCAATTAGACAAATTCGAGTTCGATTACACTATAATTGACTGAGATTATACTAATTCGACTTCAATTGGACTAATTCGAGGTCGATTACACTATAATTGACCGAGATTGTACTAATTCGAATTCAATTGGACTAATTCGAGGTCTATTACACTATAATTGACCGAGATTGTACTAATTATAGTTGACCAAGATTGTACTAATTTGACTTCAATTGGACTAATTATAGTGTAATCGAACTCGAATTAGTCCAATTGAAGTCAAATACAATTTCGGTCAATTATTGTGTAATTGAACTCGAATTAGTCCAATTAAAGTCAAATTAGTACAATCTCGGTCAATTATAGTCCAATTAAAGTTAAATTAGTCCAATTGAAGTCGAATTAGTACAATCTCGGACAATTATAGTGTAATTGAATTCGAATTAGTCCAATTGAAGTCGAATTACTACAATCTCGGTCAATTATAGTGTAATCGCCCGTTAACTTTTAAAAAACAAAAAATTAAAAAAAAAAACTTAAAAACGGAAAAATCCGTTTTTAAGTTTTTTTTTATTAAATAAAAAATAATTAAATAATAAAAATAGATTTTCAAAATCCGTTTTTAAGTTTTTTTTTTATAAAAAAATAAAAAATAAATAAAAAATAAAAATTGATTTTCAAAATCTGTTTTTTAACAAAAAATAATAAATAAATAAAAACGGATTCTCATAATTCGTGTTTCAAGGAAAAACGGATTCTGAGAATCCGGCTGTTTGATTTTTTTTCACACAGCTTTTGTTTTATTTATTGTTGTCCACGGATATTTTTTTTTTTATTTAAATAAATGATTCTGCTAAACTTGTGATTGAAAAATATAAATATTATATATCGGTTTGTATAACAAAGTATATATATATCATTGTTGGTTGGAATACGTTTCAAAACAAATGAGAAGATTGAGTCTAAGTATGTTGAGAAGATGAAAAATATAAATATTATATATCGGTTGCAAGGCACATGTTAGTATTTTTTCAGACATTTTTTCAAGGAGTAATAAAATAGACTTTTACGTGTTTTTATACATTTTTTTTTTCAAAAAAAACATTGAATAAATTTATATTACTTTGAGGATAAAACATTTTACATTTATTATTTTTATGTAGCTTGAAAGACTTTAAAATGATAAATACTTCTCTCTATTTTCATAAATAGTTAGCATTGGCTTAGTTTCTATTTAGATATGTTTAATAAAATATAATCTCATCCCCTATTAATATAATTTAATATAATTTGAAAACGTGTTGAGCCTAAATGGCTGCCTCGCACGCTTCGAAAACTTACTTGACAACATTACATGCTTCGATTTTTGGTTCGGATACATTCCTTAATTGTTTAAAATAAAATATTTAATAAATAAGATTTTTACTTAATCCGATCCTCTCCGACTCTAATATCGCGTGTAAACCCTTTACTCCAAAATAAATAGGATTCTTATATTTCTAAAATAAATAGGATTCTTATATGCCGTGTAAATCCCCCAACTCCAAAATAAATAGGATTCTTATCTTATCCTCCAACTCCAAAATAAATAGGATTCTTATCTTATATGCCGTGTAAATAAGACTAGTACAGAGCCCGTGCGATGCACGGGGTGCACAATTTTAAGGCTATTTATCCAGGCTTATAATTATATACATGAATAAAGAAAAATAGAAAAATGTACGGGATATATATAGTACGTGACTCGTGCGACACACGAGATATATTTATTTGGAGAGTATTATATTATAAGATGCAATATTCAATAAAAGTTTATAATACGCAAGAAAATTGTACAATGTTCAATAAAAGTTTTATAATATTCAAGTGGAGTCTTAAAGTCTATTGTACATTAAGATTACTGACAAAATAATATTTAATCAATGAGTTTCCTTTCCTTGTAGCCAAATTATGAATGTGATTTGAGGAGTACAGCAAATCGATATATAACTGACTTGCTTTTTTCATTATAGTTTTTTTTTTCTTTTCTTTTTTTTTATAATGAATTTAAAGATATTCTAAAATATAGCAAAAATTAATTTTTTTATTACAATTAGGAATTTTACTAAATATAAACTCTCAATCTATGGTGTTAATCAACGTTTAAGTCTAAAAAATTAGGAATTTTTACCTCTTTTAATCAACGTTTAAGTCTAAAAAACAATAGAGTTATTATAAGTTTTTTTTCTACATCTTTTAAAACATTAAATATGAGCATGTTAGGGCTATTGTAAAATAATTAATATATTATCTCAGTAAAATATTTATACTAATAAAAATTTAATTTTAGCATATAAATTTATCCCTTGATATAAGAGAAAGTAACAGTTTTACTTATTGTTGTTCACCATATAATATTTAATTATTATTTTATTATATAATAAAAAAGAAATATTGTTAAATAATGTAGTAGAATTGTTATAAAATTATGTGATTTTTTTTTACAATATGGATTTAATATTTTTTTATGATTTGATAATATAAACAAATCTATACTTAACTTTGACAAATAAAACAAATAAATTCTTTAGTAAGTATTTAATGTATATACTAAATAGGAATATATTTGGTATAATCAAATACCAAATATAATCAAATAAGTCAAAGTGTATATTTTTATTTGGTATTTGATTTTTTTATTATTAATTTTTTTTTTATTATACTCACCTTTTTAAAATAAAACAAACAAATAAATCAATTAAATAAATAAAATATTATAATACCAAAATAGTAATGGCATTTAATGCAGTTGACTTTTATGGATAGTAAATGTAGTAAATAGAATCTCATTTTATATAAGTATAGATTATATAATACGGAAATAGTAATGTAATAAATGTTGTTGACTTTTCTTTATACTAAATCTGGTAAATGGTATACCTTTTAATATAAGTATAGAGTTTTATTTATATAATTAATGTAAACAATAACTTTTTTTTTATATAGATTAAATTAAAAAAAATACTATAATTTTACAAAAATAAATTAGATACATATATAGCCACTTGCATATTATATCTTTTTCAATCCAACCATGGTAAATAAATTCTTTAAATCTTTTTAGAATAACCATAAAAATACATTGAAATAGTTATAGAATATTACATTATCTTTCTAATATATTTTAAATAGTTGAAATAAAAATAAAATAAATTTTGATAATAGGATTCTTATTCGTGTAAATAGGATTTTTTGCTTAATATTATAATAAAAATTAGACGTAATTCACGAAATACCAAAATAAAAAATTTAGCTTTATATATTATTTTATTTATATAATTAATGTAAAAAATAACCTTTTTAGATCGTTTAAATTAATAAAAAAATACTATAATTTTACAAAAAAATAAATTAGACACATATATAGCCACTTCCATATTATATTTTTTCAATCCAACATGGTAAATAAATTATTTAAATCTTTTTAGAATATCTATAAAAATACATTGAAATTTTTAGAATATCTATAAAAATACATTAAAATAGTTATATAATATTACACGAACTTTTTAATATATTTTAAAGAGTTGAAATAATTATATAACAACATGTGTTTTTTCTATTATTTGATGTTTTATATTTTTTTTTCCAAACAACCCGTGTAGTACACGGGTGTCGTACTAGTATATTTTATCTATATATATAATTACTAGCTAATAGCATTTAATAAAACCTATTTAATAAAACCTCTAAAATTTTTCCTCCATTTTCGGTTATAAAATTTATCATTAATATTTTTTTACTTCTCACATTAATGCATCTTATTGAGTGTAATAATGTATTTTTCTATTATAATATATAATAATTAATGCTAATACCAACTAATAATAATTCACAATAGATATAAATTGCATAATTATAAACAATTGTTTTAAGTTATTTATTTTAACATTAATATTATCTTTTTCTTTTGTATCTCATGAAAAAATTTCTTTAAAAACAATTAGTAAATTATTTTAATAGCATAGTCAAATAACTTTAGAATCTTATAAATAATTTTTATTTGTAATAATAATAATAATAATAATAATAATCAAACCGCTATTATCTAATAATAAACATTCATTAATTTATTTTTCTTAATAATTAGATTTTAAAAATGTAATATATTCATTATCTAAAATTTTAATATTAAATCTCAAATATTATTTATAATATTTTATGTATATTTGTGCATGTGTACAGAATATTTACTAGTTTTAATACAATTTTAATTTT
Organism: Striga asiatica; assembly: GCA_008636005.1. NCBI lineage: Eukaryota > Viridiplantae > Streptophyta > Magnoliopsida > Lamiales > Orobanchaceae > Striga > Striga asiatica. The sequence continues at coordinate 28,150 of BKCP01006527.1, forward strand.
AATATTAATTATTGTCAAATAAGTAAAATTTTAACATTGGACTCATTCCATGTCGTCAAATTCAATTTTCTCTGCCACCTCTGTTTTGACGAATGAGCTTCCAACTTCAGGTGTCTTTTCACACAAACACACACTACACCCACACGCACTCTTTCTGTAACTGTTGTGTGTTTTTCGTCTCTTGTCTGTGTCCCGATCAAGAAGATAACCTCATTCTTTCTCTCTCTCTCTCTCCTAATAAAACCCTCATTCAATTTCTTTTCTCCTCCACACTGCAAAAGTAAGACAGTTTTCGCAGTTTTATGTTGTGTAAAAGGCTTACACGACCAACCACCACTCAAATCAAACCTTTTTTTGTGCTTTAACTTCGAGTAAAAGGGCTCAATTAATCTTCTCTGCTTTGTAATTTTATTATTGTGATTTGATTTGACAAATTAAAGTGGGGCGAGGGTGAAGCCCTTTTCGGAGGAGAGAGATAAAAGGGCACAACCAAGGCATAGCTTTTGAAAAAAAAAAGACGCCTTCTTTAGTAAGTTCACTATCCCTCTTTCTGATTTTTCTATGTTCTTCATATGTTAGTAATTTAAAGTTCGAATCTTGATCATGTTTTCCCCTTGAAATGACTAGAATGAAACTGTCTGTAACTGCTGTTGCAATTTACAGTTCTTCATATATTGTTCTATTTTGATAAGCAAAAAAGGGCATCTTCTTATAGTTGATTTTAATCCAGTTTGTGTGTATAACTGTATAAGCCATGTGTTTGAGTGTTGTTTAGTTTTATTTTCTGGGCCTTTAACATTTGTTGCTCCCTTTTGTGTTTCTGCAGAAAAATCTGTTGTGATCCTGCAGAGATTTTCTTGATTTCCTCAGCATTTCCATGTTTTTAGCCCTACAAATTTGTTAGAGAAAAGGTAANGTAAAAAAAAAAAAAAAAGAATGATAAATGTTATGCATTCACTAGAGAAACCCCTAAATCAGTTGGAAAAATGCTTAGACCCCAAATTATGGCTTGCCTGTGCCGGTGGCATGGCTCGAATCCCATCTCCGAACAGCAAAGTCTACTATTTCCCTCAAGGCCATGCCGAGCACTCGAACGAAAACCTCGATTTCTCCAAATTCCCGAGCATCCCACCACTCATCCCCTGCCAGGTGTCGTCCGTTAAGTACTCCGCCGATCCCGAGACAGACGAGGTCTATGCGAAAATCCGGTTAGTCCCAAACGAGCTCGATTTCATCAATGAAGAAAATGGATTCTTTTCCGAAGCCAACGAAAGCATCGAAAAAGAAAAACCCAACTCGTTCGCCAAGACATTGACCCAATCCGACGCGAACAACGGCGGCGGGTTTTCGGTCCCGAGGTACTGCGCCGAGACGATATTCCCAGAGCTCGATTACTCGTCCGAGCCGCCAGTGCAGACGATCCTAGCCCGTGACTTCCAAGGGCAAATATGGAAATTCAGGCATATTTACCGCGGAACCCCAAGGAGGCACCTATTGACGACCGGTTGGGGCGTTTTCGTAAATTCGAAAAGGTTGGTGGCAGGGGACTCGGTCGTTTTCGTGAGGGAAGAGAAGGGGGAGATTCGGGTCGGGGTTCGGAGGGCGAAATCGGGAATCGGGTGTGGGCCCGCGTGCTTTCGAGGGTTTGGAAAGAATAATAATACTGAGAATGGTGGGGATTGTGTGGGGTCGGTTATGGAGAAGGTTTGCGGTGGGCGGGCGTTCGAGGTGGTTTATTACCCGCGCGCGGGTGCGCCGGAGTTTGTGGTGAGGGCTTCGGAGGTTTGGTCGGGGATGAGGGTCGGGTGGAGGCCCGGGATGAGATTTAAGATGGCTTTCGAGACGGAGGACTCGTCTCGGATTAGTTGGTTCGTGGGGTCCGTGGCGTCCGTGGGTGCGGAGGATCCCGTTCGCCTGCCGAATTCGCCTTGGCGAATTCTCGAGGTATTTTTTAAAATTAAAATCGACAATTTTATGGTAGTAAGTATTCTTGCACTAAAATCGACGTTTCTTT
>BKCP01006527.1:30254-67814 GCA_008636005.1 Striga asiatica
CAATGTTAAGCGAGTAAACCCGTGGTCGGTCGAGCTTATATCCGGAGTCTCGTCGATCAACCTCTCCCACTTGGGCCTACCGCGAAAACGGCCACGTCAGCACGACTCGGAATTTAATCCCTTCGGCCGAGAATTTGAAATGGCGAAAACTTTTTTTAGCGGCAATTTGTTGAGTTGTTCTCCCGACATACAGGGAGCCAGGCATGTCAAGTTCTTACAACCTTCGTCACACGACCCGTTTAATAGTCTTGTAAGAATTCCTAAGAAGAATCTTCTTTTTACCGAGAGTTTGATGAAGAGAGAGCCGTCGCCTGTTTTTGTTCTGTTCGGGCAGCCGATTCTAACAGAAGAACAGATGGAAAGTCGAAAGAATGTGGGGACCACATCGAATGGGTCGGGATCAGGGTCGGGAGTTGTTCAGAGTTTTCGACCGGAGGGCTTGTCGGATGAAGAATCTCTCTAGGATAGAAGAACAAGTGAGAGTTTGGAAGTTTGTGTTTAATGGCAATTTGTACTTGTAGTAGTGTTTTGCAATATTGGGATGTTATTACTATTGTTATTGTTTCTTATTTTTCAAGATGTTATGGCACAAGTTCTTTTATGGCCGTTTTGTGTTGAAAATAGCTATTTTCCAGTTTGCACTATGAGTTGCAAGAAAATTTACAAGTAAAAATGGTTTCTTGATTATGGTAAATTGTAATATAAAAAAGTCGTTGAGTAAATAAAAATCAAGTTGGTAGTGAGATAAGAACAAGAAGCAAAAAGTTTTTGAAGCAGACAAAAGGGGAATAGAATAGGATACAAAATCCACATATGTACCATGCACAGACAATTTTATTAATGATGAAAGCAAAGAAATAAATTTGCAAGCTCAGAAAATTGCAGATTTGGTTTCAACACACCACTCAAGTGACAACTGTGGTTGCAGCTATTGTCTGGTAAAATTGTTGTCATTATTAAGATGTGACCCAACCAAATGGCCACATGTGAAGATGAACACCAAAGTTAATATATCTAAAGCTTGACACAGTTGACACCTATTATAAAAAATGTTAGTATTGATTCTTAATACAGACACTCAAACGTTTAAATCAGAAACTGTAACGATTCTCAAAGTTCTTATTCCGTCGAGATGTATTGACCAATCGACTCCTAAGCTCTCTCTCTAACATCTCGACCAATCGACTCCTAAGCTCTCTCTCTCTCGAGCTAATTGTTTTGCCCACAAATTCGACCATCAGTTTTCTTGATCGAATGAACTGCCGAGGTATTTAATGTTGCCAAATCAAATATGAAATTGAAAATTATGAACTCTTTGATATTTATATATAGACACTATTATGGAAGCAATGTGGAAAGCTAAAATGGTACTCATGTAGGAGAACATTTTTTATTTTGGTATTTTTTTTTTCTTTAGCTAGGCTTTTGAATTTCACAGTCTCACATAAATTGAATTAATGGATATCAGAGCTGGCAAAATGGTCTTGCAGTTTGTCACAGAAGGGATTCAGAAAATTAGGATAGGTAAAGCTAGTGTAAATTCAGTGGTTTATTGAAGAAGGATAAAGTGGTCCCTAGCTAAAAGTAAACTTTTTAATGCTTGGTCCTTTCTTCTTTTTAATTTAGTAACTTAGAGCTGGTTGAAAAGGGCATATATTGAATTTTAATACAATTTCCACATTTTCAGAGAAAATAAATAAATAAATAAATAATGAACAAAGACTTCTACTCAATTTTAATCACTACATTTTGCTACGTGAGTTTAAATCACCATATTATTGTAAATCAAAGCATAAATTTCCTTGTGACTTATGGGAACTTCAAAATAGTAACATACTATCATTGACTTTTGAACTTCAAAATTCAAATGCCAATTCCCAAACAAGGATTTATATTTCCGAACCACAAAATCCTTGTCCGGTGGCGAAAGAAAAGGGAAAATAATTAGTGTGTGTTTAATGATGTAGTAAAATAATAGTATTCGTTGGGTTTGGATTAGAACTCTAATCCCGAGGCTTAAGAAAAGTCAAAGCTACAATTACACGGAATTATTAATCCTCAAACGCGTCATTGGGCAGTGACATAAGCAACTTTTGACAAAACACCAAACAGACAAAAGATCACAGACAGGAGAAGACAACACATGACCTTTAATCTATACGGCCTACGCGCTTCAGGATTAGTGTAGTTCACGTTGTTAGATCTATTTTATAATCAAGTATGTGTAATTAATACATTGAGTCATTATATTGTTTAGTTAAATTAAGTGATCAAATTATTGTATAGAAATGTGGTTAAGAAACTTAGTTTAAATTGTGGAATGATTAAATGTGACCAACTGATAATATTATTATTTGATGACGTAAAGAATAATAATATTAATTTTAAGTGGCCTAATTAGTAAATAATTTGGGTTAAAATTATTAATGGGTGGAGTCCCAAAAAACCTTGAAAAATAAAAAGGGCACTTTAGAATTCTTCATTAAGTGATAAGGTGAATAAAAACCGTAAGTCCCCCTCTACTCTCTCTATCAGGCGAGGTAGCTTATCGACTGGATTTGCTGGCAGAATCTCAATATCATCCAGACATTCATGTTTCCCCGTTGAAAAGAAGCTTAGATGATGCCCATGAAGTTTGTACTCAGTTACCGACGGTAGGTCGAGAGGGACAACTCATTGTGCGTCCTAGCTGGACTTTTTACTATCGTAGAGTGAAGAGAGTCGATCGTTTTCTGCCGGAAGAAGAAGCAATGTGGGAGAACGTGCACGATATGCGCAATCACTTCCCAAATTTTATCTATGAGGACAAGGATTTACTTGAAAGGGATGAGAATGATGCAGACGAAGGACGAATCCTCAAGTAACGCGTATAATAGAGCTCGGCGTGCTCGTATCAGGGAGTCGAGCGCAACCGTACGAGGACGAAAAGTTGCGCCGCCGACTAGCAGGCGCTCCAGGCCTAGGCCGTCGCGACCCTCCAATAATCGCGCATGTGAAACAGAAGGCACCGCGAGAGCCGTTGTCAGGGTGCACTGACCCGTCGCGCCCGTGACCACGTGATAGTGAAACTTGAGAAGCAGACTGTCGCGGGTGATGCATGTCGCGCCGCGACCACCTGACAACGAGAATACATGAGCAGCCCTGCAAGCGTAGTTATTTTGCATTTCTTAGGGTCTTAGTTGCAATTTATGTATTTTCTTTGCTCTTAAACTCTCGTGTTCTTCATTTGGATGATGTTATCGAATAACAAATCAAAAACCACTCTTTTGAGCACCAAAATCGTGTGTTAATCAACGGCCAATCAGTGCGGGATTTCACAATTTCGAGTAGATCAATACATGATTCTCATCAGACTCATCACACACATCACATTCCCCTTAAAGGCTTAGACATCATTTCTAAAAACTAGAAAAAAAAAAANTTTCTTCCCCTTTTCTTCTCTTGTATGATGAAAAAAAAAATGAAAAATGCCATAAATAGGGACATCAATAATTCAAAAGAAAAACCACATAGCTAAAACAAATCCAGCGGGTATGTTAGTTAAACTTCTTTTTTTTCAAATTCATTTTCCCGGGTCAACTCATGTTAAATCATATCATGTAAAAAAAATTCAACCGCGAGACATTCGAAAGAGTCCTGCTGCGAAAATCTCCAGAACTTTCTAGAAAGAAATCCGTAGACTGCTCAAAAACGCAAATTTTTGTGGGGATGTCGACTTCCCGAAGAGAGAACACCATTCCGGAAGCTTCTCGAAAACCTTCTTATACTGTGGTGTCCACTTGTCGACATCCGTTCTGAGTCTCAAAAGGGGTTTTTGGTCTTTACCCGAGCCCACGGGCCGAGTCGGGCTTGTGCTGTTTTGGGCCCAAAAGAGAGAAAGAGCAAACTTTGTTGGGGCCTTTTTACCGCCTGAGAACTGAATTGTGTGCCACCCGTCCACGCTGCTCTTTTCGCCAGCTGGGATTAACTCCTCGGAAGTTTCCGAGTCTGTCAAATAGGAAAAGAAATATATTAGCTGTGAGATAAAAAAAAAAAAGTTCAAGTCTTGATCACATTTATGTGAAATTACCAAAAGGTCCAAACCTAATTTGGATGTGATCAGACTAAGGCTGTATTTGGTAAGCATATAAGCTAGCTTATAACTTATTTGATAAACTTATAAGCTTTTTGTATTCAAATAAGTTTGATTTGGTAGGACAAACTTTTTCAAATAGATCAAACTTATCTCATAAGTTTTCTTGAGTAGTTTTTTCTAATAAGCCCATTGAAAATTTTATATCAGCTAATTTTACCAAACACTTTTATCATACAAGCTAGTTTTTCAGCCATAAGTCATAAGCTATCAGCTATAAGCTCGAAATCCACTTAAAAGTTATAAACTAGCTTATCAGCTAGTTTTTACCAAACACAGCCCAAATATTATGAACAGATTATCCACGCGGAATTTAACTTGATCATACCTTTCAATTGAAAATCTTCGATTTGTACAACATTAATTCCGAGAGACCAGCGGGTAGAAGCTCTCGTATCTATAGTAACTTGCGTAAATCGGCTCTCTCCTTTTGAATCCTCGTCCACATGGATTGTGGGTATATCAAACTTTGCCCACCCTTTTTCGGCATTTTTATCCGACCAACAGCTGTAATTTACTGAAAAAGTTACGAAATCTAAATGTTTGTCTTTGCCGCAAACGAACCCTTCTCCAATATCGTGAGCTTCCTTGTTCAAGCTTCCGGGAGTTGTCGAGAAGAGAGAAATGTAAGAAACCGGTTCGCGATTTTCGCCGGTTGTGTCCACAATGTGCACCAACTGGGAAGCACAAACATTAATGTAAGAATTTTATGGTTCGAATTTTTTTTTGCACATTGTTGAGAGAGAGAGAGTGCTACTCAGAGAGAGAGAGATACTCAAAGAGAGAGAGAGAGAGAGAGAGAGAGCAACTCAGATAGAGAGAGAGAGAGAGATCACTCACATTTACAGCTCTAGCAGTATCTTTTGTAAAGGGTGGAAGAAAGCCTGACCATACCACACCTAGAGAGATGGCAAACAGGCTGAACAGGGTAATGACAATCGAAACTTTTCCACCTATAGAGAAAAAAAAAATAAAACAAATTGATAGAAAATCGATACACTTATTTTCAGAACAAAGCATTTCTTTTTTAACTTGTATAGGACGAATGAGACTGTCATTTTGTCGTGTTGATAACAGTGCACCATATAGATCAATATAAACAGGTTAGAAAATTTCTTTTGTTATCATCTTGAAATTAAAAGATATGGTTATTTGATATATAAAACTTACGCTTCGCCTTGTGATAAGATTTTACGAGGTCCTCGAACTGTCATTTACTTTCTCGAATTACTTATATATAGATCGTGTCGAATCTCATGGAATATGTAAACTAAATGCATAAATACTATTAGATCCAAACTAAACTTGAGCAGATGAACTCATTTCAATTTTTTTTTCTTTTACAAAATTAATTTTTTCTCATGATATCAACTACCAATGGAACTTCAATTTGATTGTTGAAGACATAAATAAAAGACAATAGTTGGGCACCTGATATGTGAATATATGACAATAGATACACCATTGTCAAACATACGATAGCAGCAATAAAAACGGCAACAATTATATTTACCATCCATTCAGGAGTTATGCCAGGGTTCCTGCAAATACAACAGCATATTAGTAAATAAGACTAAATTTATTATAAAGAACACAAAGTATAATAATATTGGCATGAAAATCAGGCCTTCTGTGACTGTTATCTGATGCCCGATTTCTACTTTTTATAATGGAAAACGAATTTCGATAGTTAGAACAGTTTTTTTTTTCTGTTTTCGTGTGAACATGAAGGAAGTGTTCAGATGAACGACCAATAATGAAAGTTATAATATGTTAAAAAATGAAAATATGTGAATTTGAAACATTATTTAGAAAATAAAGTGATCACTTCTTAAAAGATTTTCGAAACAATTACCGTACAGTACGGACAGCACTTCCAATTAAAATAGCTGTCAACTTAATAACCATGCCAGAAGAGAGAAGAAAGGGCACAAGCAAGCCAATAATCAAGGTCACTGTTTTAAGCGGCTTAGGCAGCCTTGCTGGCGATAATGTTGCCTCGAGCAAACCATCTAGAAAGATCCAGAACATTAACCATAAAGAATGATTAGAAATTATTACATATGTACATTAATTATAAGTTGAAGATTAATATCTTTTTCTTTATCAAAAGAGTTAAAGTGTAACAAAAGATTCGAATCAACCCCATTTTTTAATTTTTTTCTAAAAATTAGCATAAAAATGGGCACATACTTTTCTGTTATCACCCGAACTTACACGAAAATGCAGGCGAGACTAACCAAGCAAAAGCTAGATAAGTAGAGCCAATTCTATAATAACTGCCAGCCATCAATAAAACGAGCCATTGCAATAAACCGGCTTTAAAAACCCATCTCTCAGCATCAAGTTTAACCACACTTGCTTTCAAGACAGCCGATAAGCTTTTCCTTCTTTCGGTTAAATTATTTGCCAAATACGACTCAAGAACACGATAACCGATGTGTTGACCGGTCAATGCGCCAAGAAAGGCAGGTGCACCGAATAAACCAACGACGAGCCACGGGCTTGCAACAAATGGCACTGCTGATGATGATGATATGAGGGGGAGAATGAAAGCCACAGCAGATGAGAAACTAATGGAGAATATCCACATGAGAATGATACTAAAAAACGATAGAGCTACTGAGATGGCTGCCGAATAACCACCCATGAAAATTGAGGTTGTCCATATCAAGAGAGATTGCAATATTACTGAATTGTAAATCATAGTGGCGAGACGCTGCCTGAACGTGATCATGTATGTACCCTGAGAAAAGGAATTCAAGAAATAATTCACGTATGGTAAATTAATTTGAGAAGAAAAACAATAACCAAAGATTTTAGATATTTTTTCAGAGAGAGAGAGAGAAGAAAGAAAAATGATTTATTAAAGAAACTACAAATATATCCCCTAAGGGCGTGCTTGGATACAAATATATTCGCTCAAAACGAGTTTTTGAAGAAAAGTGGTATGGTTAGTTGGTGGTGAGATTTCGATTTTATATTAAAATAATATTTAAATTAAAATGTTGATTTGATGTAAAAGTAGGATAGAGATGATGTGAAGTGATAGTTAGTTAAAATTATGTGAGTGGATGGATAGTAAATTAAAGTTGATGTGATGTGTAAGAATGATTGGTTTGTATTATTTAATTACATTAATAATATTGAGGATAGTGGAGCTGAGTTAGATTTTGAGTATGAATTGAGTTTTTTGATATATAAACACCCCCTTAAGTATGAATTGTATTTTATTTTTCACCTGGGCCAACCGAGAAGAAGAGTTTTTTATTTATTTTATTATTATTATTATTATTTTTTTATATCTATATATGTGAATGTACAACATAGAAGTCAGTCAAGATACCAAAATGTCGAAATATATAGCTTTGTCCTCATTGGATTTCAAATCTGATTCTGTTGACTTCCCCTTTGGAATGCTGTTTGAGGCAGCTGAATGCAGCAAAAAAGCAAGCATATTTTCTCCGAGATGTTGAAGAGAACCAGGCTTCAAAAGTTCTAATTTGTCATTCTGCAGTTAAAAAAGTGTTTTTTAAGCTCCGTAAGTTCACATTGTAAACAAATAAATACCAACTGCATTTAAAATGAAAAAAAAAAAAGACAAAGAATAAAGTAAACGCAGTTCTTAGTTCTTCAAGCTACACTACCTTGGTGTGGTACACAGCAGTATTATCTGGGAATACAAAATCGAGTCCTGAAAGTTGAGCAAGCTCTTTGTACACTTGAAAGTCAGTTGCTGATTTTATAGCCCCCGAAGAAAAAACATCCTGTCATCCAAATTAGTGAAATTACAGAGAATGTGACTTCTCAATCTGAGCAAAAGCTAGGCATATGATAGATTGGTTGCACAATTTTCTGTTGTGCTTTATTTTATGAACAAACCTCGGTGATTATTTGTGCACTAGGATATTTCACAACCGAAGCATAGTTTTCTATAGCCCAAGGATGAGGACCAGCCTGTTGAAGACAGCAAGAAATGGTAGAAAGAAATGAAGATTGATTAATCGTTGAGTGTTGCAGTTTAAGAGAATTACAGAATAAAAAAAGGACATAAGAAAGTACACCATGATCTCCTTGAAAGCTGTGAATTATTTTGCTACTATTTAACTGGAAAAAAAGTTACATTTTAATTTCTGATATATTTAATAATTAATAACAAATAAAATCGATTATAATAATTTATAGCATATGCAATGTGCAAGCGTTTCTCATATTTTTGTCTTGGATGGTCTAGAAGCATATATTTATGACAAGTAAAATGGAAACATGACGAAATGATAAATCATGCTCGTAAACAACATCAGACCTGGAATATAACAGATTTTCCTCCTATGCCCAATGCTTCCAAATCAATGGCCAGCCGTACTGTATCACTCCAAGGATGCTGCATAATATGGCGTAACACCATTTTTAAGTTACAAGTGCTTCTTAGACAGGAAAAAAAAAAGTATACTTTAGGATGGAAAAGGTTTACACAGTGACACGGATCCAGGAATTTCTTTCAGGGGGGCCCGATTTTAAATGTTAACTAACGAACTTGTAATTTAAGTCGAAACACTCATTTCATATAAAAATATATTTATTATAAATATAAATATCGAAATGTGTATCATCAAGTTTTTAAAAACTTAAAATCTATATCACCCTCAAACTTTTAAAAAAATAAATAAAAAATATATATGAAATTTCATTTATTTATAATTTAAGTTCAACAACTATAATTTATGAAAAAATAAGTTTTTTTTGGTTAAAAAATTGATATAAATTGAACTTTTGTAGCATATTGCATACCATTTTTGTTGACGAAAGCTTATCAAATGAACATTTTTTAAATACAATGAAGTTAAAAATATGTGATTGCACAAAACAAAACAAAACAAAAATCAACATAAAAAATATAACTATCAAACTAAACACTCGTTTTTATAAATCACTAAATCTATTTACAATTAAGAGACCAAAAGAGAAACATTATAAACATTTTCAAAAATTTATCTAAAAATGTAAAATATAAGGATCGTTAGTACATTTTTCAATAAATAAATAATGCTATTAATTTAAATTAAAATAACATAGAAAATAAAATTTTAATTATTAATATATTGTAAATATTTTTTACATTTCTATACATATTGTATAATTTTTTCTTTATATATATATAAATATAGATATTTATAATTTATAATATATATATATAAATATATATATATATTGATTTTAAAAAAATGAGGGGGGCCCGCGGGCCCCATGTGGCTCCGTCCNGTATTTAGAGAGAAGTTAACAATGCTACTATGACAATAGTGTAACAAACACTATCAAATTTTTTTTGATGACTGTACTGTGGAAAAAATCAGAAGATATTAAACCATTTTTGTATATATAGAACACCAATCATCTGCATGGAAAGAATCTTCATTGTTATAATAAACCTGAGTGATAAAGCTGTGAGCACCATTCAGACCTTCCTCCTCTCCAGTATTAAATAAAAATATAATCGAGTTCTTAAACCCATGAGCCCATTGAGAAACTCCTCGAGCAAGCTCAAGCATAACAGCCACACATGAACTGCAATCACCAGCTCCTTCCCTAGAAAGCAGCCAAAACAAGAATTAGAACGTGTTTGTTTAGGCTTTGATTGTTTATATATATATATATATATATATATATTAAAAAACAAACAAACAAACAAACAAACAAACAAACTGGAAAAATATCTCTCAATTCAAAATTTAACTCAACCCAACCCAAGTATCCTCAATATTATCATATATAATTAAATAATACCATTCAATCATTTTTACACATCACATCAACTTTAATTCACTATTCATCCACTCACATAATTTTAACTACCTATCATTTCCAATCATTTATCTCATACTTTTACATCAAATCAATTTTAATCATTTTATTTTAAATATTATTTTAATACATTCTTAAAATCCCACTAACTAACCATACTAACTTTTTTCAAATAAACTTTAGTNTTTTTTTTTTTTATAAACAAGCACGGCCTTAGCATCTTGGATACCAATCATTTCCCTCGGATAGGATTGTGTTACGCCTAATAATTTCCTCCAATACTAATTTTCTACTACTCCCAAACATAATTAAACCCCGAATCAAAAACTCGTCATTGCTTCCCAAGGCAACCTTCAATATCTACACTAAGATAAGGTTAATATCTGCAAATAGCTTCTTCAGCCAAATCCTTTGATTTACGAACAATCAAGTAAATAGCAACAATTCATAAACTAAAACAAGATTGAATGGGAACTTACGCTGCAAAGACGGTGTCAATGTGGGAGGAGACCAGAATCGAATTTTCTCCCGCTTCAAATCCATATTTGGGCATGATTTTTAGTACAATGTGATATAAATCTGCATAAAGATGGGTTTTCCCTTTAAAAAGGCCACCAACCAGATTGTTAGCACCGGATTTCGCATGGAACAAATCCACTTCCACATCCACCTCCCAATGAGCTGTTTTCTTTATACTTTCTGCTGCTTCTCTGACATACTGTTTGGAGTGAACAAGACCAACAGATGACTCATAGCATCATAGGATCACTCAAAACAAAGAAAAGAAAATCTAGACTACAGAGTTAAAAGGCAAATAAAATGTGTCAACTATCTAACGGAATTACTAATGCCCCCTTCATATGTAGTTCTATATTAGAAATGCAAACTTCATGTGACATCTCAAGTGAAATCAAATGAGTCAATAATATTTTTAACTGTCTACTTCAAAAGATACGAACATGGGAAAATCCGCAAAAGTATCGACAGCGAAAATCAAATCAACACCAGCTTTATTATTCAAGATTCATAATAGTGACCCCTTGAAATTACCATTATTGCACTCTCCAGGGCATCGGAGCCAACGGGATGTGGGCCCAACTGAGCCAAAGCTTTAACATGTTTAAGGGCCTCATGCTCAGAAAAACCCCTTTTCCCCACCTGCTGGGAACTCAAAGGCACGAGCAACCGCTCAAATTGATAATGATACACTCCCCAAGCCCCATATACAGCCAGCACAAACAAGGCAAATATCACATAACTCGACCTCTTCGCAGCCAATATTACATTTTGGTCCTTCAACGTAGTAGTCACTCTACCAGTACTATTTTCTTGATTTTTTGTCTCGCCGCTCGATGGATTTGGCCTTGATGGAGCACCCTTAGGCCTCTGTTTCATCTTTCTCAAATTTTGTTTATCAGAGAATATGAAAACCCTTCAATCGAAAAACAAAAAAAAAAAAAGTATATTTACATCAAAATTATGGAAACACACACAAAGACCAGAGATTTTCAGCGTATATGCATACAGATAGTAATTAATGCACAAAAGACTGAATCTTTTACATTAACTTAAGAATATAAGAGATGGGTTTATAACAAAACGTCATAAAATCAGCAGCCCAGACCCGACAAACAGATTCTGGGAAAAACACAGCAAGAATTTCCAGGTACACTTGTACATAAATCACTTACCCAAATAATAATAATGGTGTTAAGAGGATCATTACCTGAATTCTTTACAATGACGATGATTTTTTGAATTGAAACAAAAACGGACGGTATAAAGAGGCGATGCAAGAGGAGAAGTTGACACAAGCAAACCAAAAGAGCCCTTTGGAATTTGGATGGTTGAGTTTGCAATTAACAATGTTTGTTGCAGGTGGGCATTTGAACGAGCTACAGTCAAATTACTTCAACGACGTCGTATTGATGATAATTCCCAAAATTTCTTATTAGGTCACGTGGGAAGAAGCAATTTGGACGATCTGAAAACTTATTTTATTTTGTAAATGAGAAAATTGCAAATTTGGTTCCAAAACTTTTGCTGTTTCTCATATTTAGTCCCAGGCACGTCAATTATAGTCCTTTTTGAATTTTCGTTGTCAAAATGGTCCCACGTCCGTCAATATTGCAGGGCACGTGTGAGGACGTTAGATTGGACCAATTTTGCAATTTTGGGACCAAATTTACAATTTTTCAAAAAAAAAAAAAGAAATGAATTCTTCAAATTCTTCAAGTCTCTCTCGTTTACTCAAAGCCGAAATGACATAATAAAATTAATTTACTATGAATATTATGCTAGAAATAAATATTAAAAATAATTTTATAAAAATAAATATCGGGTGGAAAAGTAAAGGCGTTGATAAATTTTAATTTTGGGTGGAAAAGTAAACGATATAAGTTCTAATTGTGTGTTATTTATTTTATTTTCTAATATTTTTACCGTCATTACTTAAATAATATTAGCAATTATTTGAATATTAGTTAAATTAAAGAATATTTAGAAATAATATTATTTTAATTAAATAAAGCAAACCAAAAGACATAATCTAATTTATCAAAATAAGAAAAAATGTGAGTATGCTTACAATAATACTAATCCGTCTACACTTTTAAATATTAGTATAATGTGATAATTTATATATATATATATCCTTACAAACTTTATTAAATAATACGAATTAAAAAAAACCAATCTAAACAATTTTTTTTATTACTGTCTATTTTTATTTTAATAATTTTTTATTTATCAATTTGATTTTGACAACTATAAATTGAAAAATCTATTTATTTATGCAAATTACATCTACATAAAAAATTTCAATTTTAAGCATAATAAAACAAAATTTGGCATTAAATTAAGTGAAAATAGACATTTGCTCACACTTATTTATAGTAAAATGTATCATATATTTTTTTTTTTTGCATCTCATTTATCATAAACAAATTAATAAAATTATTTTATACACCTTTTGTTAAATTACCCAATTAAATAATTATTTTATGTAAAAAAAAATCAAGTTAAACTTTAATTTAATTAAAAAAAATGTGAAAGAATTGTATGTTAGTTATATTTATTTTTTATAATTTATTAAAAAATAAACTAAATGTATTGTTAGGAAGTAATGGTAATATACGTTTTTAACATTTACTAAAAAATTTTAAA
Source organism: Striga asiatica (assembly GCA_008636005.1). Taxonomy (NCBI): domain Eukaryota; kingdom Viridiplantae; phylum Streptophyta; class Magnoliopsida; order Lamiales; family Orobanchaceae; genus Striga; species Striga asiatica. The sequence goes on from BKCP01006527.1 coordinate 43,354, forward strand.
AAAATGTTTCTAATAAAAATAAATTTAAATAATTTTTATCACTTACTTTTTGAGAAAATTGCAAATTTGGTCCCAAAACTTTTGATGTTTTTCACATTTGGTCCCAGGCTATAAACGTTGACCGTTAAGTCTTGACGGAGTGGAACCATTTTGGCAACAAAAATTCAAAAAGGACCATAATTGGCGTGTCTGGGACCAAATGTGAGAAACAACAAAAGTTTTGGGACCAAATTTGCAATTTTCTCTTTTGTAAATAATTGAAATAGGATCAAAATCTCAGTGAAGAACATTAAATATGGCATAAAAGTTTATAGTTTATGACTTAGCTGATAAGTTAGCTTATATGATAAAAGTGTTTGATAAAATTAGCTAATAAACTAGCTGTCAACTAGCTTATTTGAAAAGCTACCTTAAATAGCTTATGAGATAAGCTCGAACTTTTTAAAAAATTTCATCCTACCAAACGAGACTTATTTGAATACAGGGAACTTATAAGCTAGCCAAATAAACTAGCTTAATTTCTTTTCTATTAAAACTATTATTAGGCACAAAATATTTTCAGAAACTATATTATGCATTTGCTTTTTTACCTAAATCTCATCAACAAAATTTAAAATTAAAAACAAGAAAAATACTATGAAGCCAATGCTTGGCTCCTATATAGAGCCAACCACTTATAGTGCCACGTAGATCATGTGGAGTTAATTAATCAATGGAAAAAAATAATCAATCAATTAATCATGTTTTTATAACTACAAGTCATATCTAGTAATATTACACAATTCTTATTATGATTTTATGATATCACAATCTCAAATATATTTTGCATTGAAATGAAAATCAACCCCACAAGATAAATTTTCGGAAAAGTTTATGTCAACGCACCCTGAAGATCAAGGGCTCAAAATTAGCAGACTATGAATGTGTCTTGGAATTTGGAAACACCCGAAAATTCTTGAATGTGTTTCCACACACAATGAAACACAGACACAAGTATATATAAATGCACACATATATCAGTAAATTTTAATTTTTACCTACTTGCCCACATCGTGTTTTTTACGGTTGGATCAACACATATACAAGTGGGAGTGTGTAATCCAACGGTAAAAGAGGTAAGAGAACTGCTCACGCAAATAGGGTCGAATTTTTCCACATATATATATATACATATGATGTTGAATACATAACATATAATGGTATTTCCAGGAAAAAAATATGACCACAAAAAACCATGTCCCAAAAGAGTCGATAATATGATATTATGATCAAAATCCACGCACATAAATGTAGTCTCATCAAAACCAATCAGGGTGATTCAAGTCAAACAATCACCTCATCAAAATTAAATCCCAGTTAGAAAGCAACACAACTNTCAAAATTAAATCCAAGTAAGAGAGCAATACAGACTCTCCCATTGTCAATGATTTTTTATTTTTTATTTTTAAAAAAAGAGCATCTGCAGAGAGAGCTCAAATAACTTCTTAGATAAAGGACAATTCCATGAATACCAATGCAAAGCCATTAAAAGAACCATCCGGAGGCTGCAACTGCAACACCAAAGCTTGTTCATAAAAAACCGTACGAGTCATTGTAGACATAAAGCGTCCAGGTGGCAGAAAAACATAACCCTGAAAATTCAGAAAAGTTACACAAATAAAGAAATTACCTCAACAATAATAATAATTATAATTATTATGAAGTAGGAAGATAAAAGAACTGGGGGGACGGGGGATTTTCTATCAAAACTATCCTTATTTCGGTTTCTTCAACTTTAAAACATCATTTTACTAATCTAAGTTAGAGCTGTCAAATATTCATATTCTGAAATATACCTGCAGCATTATATTCTGGAACACAGTAGTAAGTGAAAAATCAGAGCCACAAAATAAGCTATCCACAGTGAGAATTTGTAGATTTCCTGGTGTCATCTGTAGCACGTTAAGAGCAGTTCGGTTGGCGTACTCACACACTGTCCTAGACTGCAGCAGTAGAGGAGATTTGTCAAATGTTGAGATGATCATATAGATAATATACCGAAGACTGACAGTAATCTACAGGTATGCGCCTAAATACACCAAAATCAAATGATATGTCATAATTAAAAACACCAAATTTAATATGATCACCATCTTTTGAGGGTGTAAGCATTTTCTTAACATATAACCATGTGTATGTACAGTTTGGACTTCTGTAACTTAGAAAGACTGATCAAGATTCTATCATGTAATTAATCGTTGATACAGTTCGACATCCTTTTGCAAAGACAAAGAACAAAATAAGAAATGCATAGTATAATGGTGAGAGACACGAAATGCAGTGCAATGCTTCCATTACTCAGATCCTAATAAAAAAAAATGTAAAGCAATCGTGAGATCACAGCAAATATTAGCATAAAGAACCGCAAATAAAACAATCAGCATATGAATTTGATTTTGTCCATATTAAAGTATTAAACAAGCTCTTCACGAATATCCTTTAATGTTTAAACTATTATAAACATACCATGGCCGAGAAACAAAGTATAGCATAACGGTGACGGTGGATCTGATCAAACAATAAATTAGGAGTCCCAGGGTTCAAGCCAACCATATCCACACCTAAACTCGATCTGTATAAAACAAAATACATTCCCAGGTTATTGAATAATGACCAAGAAAGACTAGAACCAAAACATCACGGTAGAAAATTCATTACATACTTACAATATGAACCCATAAAATTCAATTTTCTTCTGGCAGATCATTTGCATTAAGTGCAATAAGCAAAATATATATGAAATCCTAACCCTTGATGACAACTATAAATTTTACACAATGCCAATAGTTGATAATAAGATAACAATGCCCAATGGACAACAAATGAGAAATCAACTTTTACTAACCTATAGCTTTGGCGTATCACGTTAGCTAGGTTCGCATAAATTGTTTCTCGAGAGACGATGGTACTACTTGCTTCGGCAGGGTTCACATTAGGACAGAATCCCGAGTAAGCTACTTCACCGGAAATAATTTTCACACAGGAAATAACATACTTCACATATAGCTTAGCCACAACTGCAATTTCATCCAGATGTTGGGTTTCATAAGGAAACTGAAATGCTAGAATCAGCATTGACAGAGGGGAGCTACTGCTTTCCTGGGGCATTATACATAAATGTATGGGATTAAGGCAGAGGAAAAAGAAATGTGTGCTAAAAGAAAAGGTGTTTATTGAGAAAACTAAAAAAAGTGACAGCGGACCAAAGCCATGTTGGAACTCAACTGTATCTGAACCCAACAAGATGATTCGAAATCCACAAGATAAATAAGGAGCATCATTAGGAGTAGTTAGGTCAATTGGTGCAAATATTAGTTCTGAGCAAGCTCCAAAGCCATTGTCCGCCATTCCATTGTTCATCTGCACCAAACCAAACCATATAATGAAATACATTAGTCTATAAAAGAACGAATTTAAATTGTTGGAAGTGCAAGAAGTCGTGATTAAGTAAATCCTTTTCTCTTTATGTTATAAAAAATTGCAGTTAACTAGGTTATTGCAACTTATACATGGATGCAGTCACATTCGTAAACACAATGCTTAAGGAGTGTCTCCAGTTTGATATGCACTTAAAGCTAGGCTCGACACTCATCTAGAAACGCTTAGTCCTTCCGATTCTTTAAGAGGCAGGAGAAGAGTGGAAAAAGAACCCCAAAAAGAATGCAGAATAGGTTATGGACATTCTCTCAGATTTGAATGAAACTGTAACTAACAGCGATGCGAAAAAAGAAAGCTTAACCAGTTTTGCACCTTTCGTGGTGCATATTTTCTTTCAATAGGAATTATACGAGTGAGAAAATTTCTGACAATGTGTTAAGGAGAACTTAGGTTCTGAGGAAAATATCATGCATATATAGTTATACAAGGCTATACTATTTAGAATAAACGAGATCAGAAAAAATCTATTCTCTATGGCAATTATGCTTTTAATATTTCTGACTTCTTGGAAAAATCTGGACTTCTATGCAACTATCTTTTGTTCTATATGTATTAGTGACAAAATGTATCTGTCATGAATTACCTGCAAATGATTAAAATCCACTGAATAGTAATTTCGCTGGCGATCAGCGCAGTCCAAACGAATTATTTCCAGTGCCTGACATGGGAATTTGAACAAGATATTCAATGAAATAGACTGCAGTAATTCATGTGATACAGATATCTCAGCACCATTAAGCTCAACGAACCTCATCCTCATTATTGATTTGGCCAAGCAGTGAAGAAAATTCAGACACACGATAAATATCATGTCCTGGAAATGCATAAAGAGCAGGTCTTGAAGCTACCATATGTTCATTGAAGTTGAAACCCATCCAAGCCGAACGACACTCCGTCAGAAGCTTCACCAAGCTTACAGGATAAACATTCTGTCACCAACAAACAATTTCCCAAAAACGGGGAAAACAGAAAAGAAGTTAAAATGGTAGTACCAAAAATGCTTGATGAAAGTTGCCGAGTACAACTTCACAAAGTAAACTCAAGTACCACATATTCTCTAATAACGTGGTTTCTAGACTATGTTGCAGGATCAAGACTTTATTACCGATATGAAATAGTATGACTCACTTGAAGCAGCAAAGAGGCTTTCAAACAAAGTATACTATCACAATTTGCATAGACTCCAAGATTAGTGGCTCTCTTGGTGGACATAATAACATCATCAGAAGAACTAGCACCCATCAGTGTCCATCCATCTTCAGAGAAACAATTGACAGCATCATTGAAGCCCCTACATAAACACAGACAAGAGGTATTTAGTAATGTTGAAGCTTGGGAAAATTGCATGATAATCATTATAATGCTCCATTTGCAGTAAAATACCTTAAGGTTTAACAAGTGTGATAAGATTCTTGTGGTTTAGAACTAGACTAGTGAGAGGTAGTATCATCAAGAAAATAATGAATGCATGGACAATATAAAATAGGCACACCCTCAGTCATTAAATGATACTTTTAGGTTTTAATCTTATATTAACAATGGTGTGAAATGGACCAATACAACCATGTGTAATTCTCTGTCTCCAATCCATTCTTTTTCTCTCATTCATTCGTAGTATTTATTCTCTGTCATCTCATTTGTTGTTCTCTCTCTCCTGCTATTAGTAATCCTCATTTGAGTTTCTCTTTCCTTCTTACTTTCTTTGATATGTAGGTAGATTCGAAGAAAATGAATCATAATGATTTGGAACAAAATAATGATATCAAAAACATCATTTTAATGTGAGTAGATGTCTAAGATGCAACAACAATAAGTGACTTGCATATAGAATGAATTGAAATGTAGATTAGACATCTTACCTAGAAAGTTTTAGGCATAACCATCTCAAAAGAACAGGATTCTCATGGCAATAAGGTCTTGGTATGCCACTCATCTCACTGGCCATATGCTCAATATAGAGAAGTGCCTATGTATAGAAAAATCAACTTGTCCAGTATTACACTCGTAAAAGAACTGCAAATTCTAATAAATCCATGAACAAAGGGCATTTAACAGTGTGTTGGCGAAACCAGAATTTGAATATATTAGGGTACAAATTAGAGATGGTATTTCTTAATTGATAAATATATACACTATTTGGCTTTTTGACCAATGAAATTTCTAACAATCCTAAAAAATCTGACATTTTGTCATGGAGGAGGGAACACATAGGTAATACTGATTCAATCAGATACAATAGAAAAATGGTTTCGAATATATATTAGAACTTAGAAATGTTTTTGATTTTTCTTATTTTTATCACTGCTTTTATAGAAAATCTTTTCCTCTGGAAATTCTCATTTTGGAGGCCAGTACTGAACAGTCTGAACCTCATAAAGAAATAGATAGATCGCCGAAATATATATATTTACCTCTTCGAGAGCAAAATATTAAAAATTAACACAACTACGTATCAACAAGCAGTTTTTGGGTATCAAGGAAAATCATTACATTTCTTATTAGATCAAAATTAATTATGGGGTACCAGGTAATAGCTTTGACTCTTCACCAAATTCTAGATCATTCTACTCATATAGAACTTACTAAGGAAAATACCTAGAATGCATCAAGAGACACATGTATGATCAGGTAGTTCGTCAACTCTTCAAGAAAAAATGTGACACAGCCATTAGTGGGTTTCTGTATGAAAGGATCCTAATGTAGGAAATACTACTAGATTTGGACCATACATGTCAATAGGCACAATCCAAATACAATCCTTACTGAAGACCACCACAAAAACACATAGCACTAAGAGCAGTATATTGCTTGTAGAGAACACCATAAATTCGAAATAGATCGTGTTCGACAAAAATAACAAATTGCATGGGTGACATTTCCATTCACATTCACCTTTACAAACTCGTTAAGTATATTTTTGAAAGAAAACTCAAATATTTAGAGGACATATGTCACTTATTTGTTATTTGTTTCAGATTAAAAAATATAGCGACATAATCATATTTACTGATCAAATCTAGCAGTGAAATTCTGCAAAGCACACTCAACCGCTGAAAAACAACACCTTTTCTCAAGTGAAATTCATAATCGCTTATAAATTTGGACAGTGTTAGCAATATATTTCTGCTAAAAGAAAGACACTTAAACTATAAGTGAATTACAGAAAAACAATAATAGATTTCTAAGGCGGCATATTTCTTAGGATTCAAGATTTTCTCCTATGATTTGATCATTTTGTCCTTATTTTATTAACAATCCGATCACCACATCTAGTGGTTGAGATTTACTCCTAGTTCTTACACTAGTATTTTATTCTCACAATAACCACCACACACATGCGTACATACACAGAATTGAAAAGGTCAACTGGAGTCCTTCTCCAAGATAAATGTTGAAGAAAAATCCCAGAATCAATGCACATCTCTTTGGACTTTACAATATCTAATACTGAAGTGACTTACCGCCTTGGACAGAAGTAATTTAAAGATCCAGAGTTTCTAGCTTAAATTAACAGAAGCTACATAAAACACAACGGGGCAATTCAAACTAGATAATCGACTTACAGGAACAATTGTCTTCTTCCCGAGAAATTCAGATGACTCGTAAAGCGGGCGCACCACCAACGGAACAGATGATGCCTGAAACAAGTTTGTCTTTAACTCAATTTCTCCCTCAAAGGTTCAATTATATAGTTGCATGCAGCCTGTGTAGCAGAGAAAGGATAGTACCTCCATATCATAGTGCTCAACAATATGTATGGTTGATCCTCCCTGACCAGGGCAAATCATAAAACCACTAGCCAGCATCCTCCCTCTCACGAATTCAAGGGCAGAAGGAGAATTTACACCAGCATCAGAACCAGAAATTGATTTCTCACATACCTAAACAAAAAATAGAAGAGATTTAAATATATTAACAGGAAACCTTATCTATTCCTAGAGATCAAATAAAGAGTTCTGTTCATATCTCTCAACAAGTGAGGTTATGTGTGTCGTGTATGTTCAAACAGATAGAATAATAGACCTGTAAAAGCTACAAGCTGAATGCCAGCAAATTTACTAGCCAATCAGTCATTTCAATCATTCAATGTCACATTTTTCATCTAAATAATAGAAAAGAAAATCGTACCACCAAGCTGCCATCATCTAGAATAGAAGTGTATCTTAACGTCCAGAAATCTCGAGCCAAAGCCATGGTAGTCGGGGCATAGTACTGCAGAAAATTGGACAAAAAATATTTACATGAAGAAACTAATAGAAGCAAGAAAAGTTTCAGAAGAAAAATCATCATCTGCAAATGTGAAACTTTCTGCTTCACCCACCTTGGTGTAGATCAATTCAATAGTTCCCTCATTTGTGTGATGCTTGGCAATAACATCCATACCACGACAAAATCGTGACCAGGAAGGCCGGTCCTTGAGCATTTCAAGTGTCTGCATGATATGTAAAGGGATTACATTCAAGCCATCTGTAAATTAAAGTTGAACTGATTGCTGGTTTTCCTAGGTAAACTATTTGAAATGGGGTCGATGTATAACATGTTCACATAAGCATAGAGAATTAAATATATAACTTGACTTGAAATGACCATTGCTAGTGTTTATCATTCTTGTTTAGTTGGCAAGGTCTCTCACAATACATCAATTGCATATTATATGTGAAAGTAGAGACAAACCCATAAATTGAAGTGAGACAAGGTCAAAGTTTATCGTAACAAAAATAANTCGAACCAAAAAAAAAAAAGAAAAAGAAAAAAGAGAAATGTCAAACATAAAACACAAAGTAAAACACATTATATAAAAATTTTAATTTTCCACGAAAACACTACTACAATCTTCTTTCATATTTTGCAAATTTTGAGCTTTAGGAACAAAAAGTAATTTGTTAGCTCATCTTTCAATTGATTTCATAATCAACACATGATAATTTTCGTTTCCATATACTCCCAGTTTTATCAAATGGCGGCCATGGCATTATGGCATGGCCAATTTTTGACAATCTGCCATGCTAAATTTGTGAAGGATGGTGGTTATGGCGGCGCTAGGGCTGCAAACGAGTCGAGCGGCTCACGAGCCGCTCGCGAGCGCTCAAGTCAAAGCTCGACTCGAGCTCGAGAGACCGAACTCGAGTCGAGCTCGAGCCCATATTTTTCATTGTCGAGCGGCTCGATATATATATATTAAATTACTAAAATACCCCTTATATATATTTAAATAGTATAACACAAGTGCTTAATGGTAATTTCACTTTAAAATTTTCGAGTCAAGCTCGAGCTATTGAATTTTCTTATCAAGTCGAGCTCGAGCCTCATAAATCGATCTCGACAAGCTCGAGCTCGAGCAGCTAAAAAAAAAAATTCAATCCTGCTCGATAAGGCTAATGCTCGACTTGGCTCGGCTCATTTGCAACCTTAGGCGGCGCCATAGGCCGCTATGGCAGAATTTTGGCAAACCGCAATTTACCGCCATCTGCACTGTAGCAAATTAGTATAAACATGCAAAATCAATGATAGCTTTACTAACAAATATACACAAATGAATAAATACAACTTGTGTTTTTCAAGAAAAACTTAATAGAAGAAAACGAGATGCAAAACAAATAGTTCGATGTGATAAGCACTTCTTTATTTTTTTTATAAAATATTACCCTTCACTCATAAATTCCATCAAAAACTATACTAGAACAAATTACTTGTAGATATGTAAAATAAAAATTAAGATTCCACCCCACCTCGGCGGTGTACACATCAGGTATTGTGTGAAAGAGAGGGAAGCAGAAATCATTTAAAGATATAGAATTACCCTGTGCATATAACTGAAATAGCATGCTGCAAGGAAGATAATTATAGAGCTTGCCTGGAAATGGTCAAAATTTATAGAAGCACGTGCCCTAGCTGCCACTCCAACGCAAGTAGAAGGGATGTATACAGTACCGTATACACCTGCACTGTCAAGCTGAGAAGCCAAAAGATTAAAAGGATCAACAAAAGTGAGAAGATTAGAAGACTCAAAAACAACTCCCTGTAAAAAGTGACCGTCACAACCTTCAGCCCCGAAGTAGGGGTCCAAATAATAGAAGTTCCAATAGCTTTAGCTAGGAATTCTTTCCTGATTTCCACAGCCAGTGAAGAAAGGCTATATGATAGATAAATATAAAGCAAACAATTAGCATAATATGGATTCGTAAATGAACTTTATTTAATTCCCCTGCTTAGCAATACCCGTTACTGTTCTCAGCTGGCGTACTTCCCATCTCAGCGTGATACGCTTCAAGCAGTTGGTCCAAGTCAAAGGTGGTAATATGAGTAGTTAACTGCATTAATAAATTTAACTCATGAGTTTATCTATCAAAATAGGTTTCCCAATTATGGCCGCAAAAACAAATCGCTCTCCCAGCATGCCAAAAGATAATAATCATTCAGTCCCACATAAATTATGTCATGAAAGAAAGCAATCTGGTCTGCAAATATTAATAGGATTCCATCGTACAAGGGACATTGTATATATCAGAGAACAAGGTTTTGCTACTTATGTCAACCTACAAACTACCGAGAACATGTGGCGTTCAAGACCTCTATCTGTCACTGTACGCATCAATTATATACCTCACAAGTTCAACCATCATAAGAATCCTAGAACAACAAATCTCTTAAACAAGTATTAAGTTAGTTGGTACAAGTGATACATTTTCACCCTAGTAAAGCTATATTTAAAAAAAATTCCTACTCATCAGGTAGCAGTTCAGACTTCAGAATGATTAGGTTCCCACATACAAGATAACCATCAAAATAATTAGAAAGAGAAAATTACATAATGTTATAGATGTTATTTTTATCATATTTAAATATTTGAAAAAATGAATTAATAAAATTACAAGCAAGACAAAATTGGAAATTGGGTTTTGGAGAAATTAAAGACAATGTGCTAAACTTTGTAAACATAGGCTGAAATTGAAGTGGATGAAATGAAAATATAAGGTAGCCAAGGCTCATTCTGTAAAATTGTGAAAATCATAAGTAAAACAACATTGTAAAATGAGCATTACATAAAATAAATATAATGTAAACTTTGAAAAAAGCAAGCCTGAGCTCGTTCTGTAAAATTAGTCTATTATCATAAATGATATTTTATATAAAATCCCAAAAGACGCATAGTAAAACCTGCAAAGTTTGGCAGACACACATTGATGTAAATTTCACATGTTTTTGAAGTTACAAGAACCATGCAACAATCATGAAATAAATATATCCACATAAACTACAATATGCTTACCGGGTTAGATAATAAAGTAGTCAAGAAAGGAATATATTCAAGAACTAAAACCAACACTTGATAATGATAGATAAACCTTCCAAGAAAGACAGTAATCAATTAGAATTGATGTAAACATACGTCCAATATTTGATTCCGCAAATGCTCGTTCTCACTTATTAATTGGTTGACCTTTTGCTGCAACTCGTCATTCTCTTGCCTTAAAAGATCATTTGTCGTAGTCAACCACCTGTTTTCTAACATGAGCTCATCACTTTCTTTCTTCTGCTTCCCACGACTTCTGGAAAATAGGTAAACCAAGACAAAGAAACTATGTTTACACAATGCAAGTTTGTTCTCAGTAGAAAGAAAATGAAAAATACGAGTTGGCTTGCTTCAGATATAAATCTCAAGATTTCTCAAAACATGTCTTGAACAAGTGATAGGCAAAGATAAAAATCGAAATATCCAAACTATTCTCTCGAAAATTTATTTTTCCTTAGTCACATTTCCATCCCGTACACACTTCCCCACCCCTACCTTTTTACTCTCTCTTCCCAACCTCCAACCTTCAGACATCTAGGTTGCGATTGGAGTCTTGTCATGATTGGATATAAGAATTTTTAAAAAACAAACGTCTCCCATTTGAAATAGAGATGGAAATGTGAAAAGGTTGTTTTTAGAAAAATGTGGGATATATTTGAGATTGTAAGTCGATATAAGATTAAAAAAAGTCGTGATTATAGTTTATGTGACAAAACAATAACAAAATTTTAATTGATAAAATGATAACGACTGAAAGTTGGAAATATGTGAACAGATGAATAGTCTATTTGCAGGATAATAATAATAATTACTTTTTTATTTTTTTATTTCGTGAAAAAGATAAGATGAAATGAATAGTATTTCTGTAAATTTATTGTTCATTTCATGTTTTAATAAGATAATTTATTGTTCATTTCATGTTTTAACAAGATAAATCTTGACTGACCATACAAAAGCGGAAGATTCTGGTATCCGATCGCCACCTTAATTTCCCTCACTATCGACCAACAAACAAGAGAACACAGATCGAANAAAAAAAAAAAAAATTAAAAAGAGAGGTGCATAAAAAGATAGATCATAATTCCTCTACTTCAATACCATTTTTAATGATGATCTTCCCTTATATATAACGAGGCTCATTCTTACCTGTAATTGGTTCAACTACTATATATAACCTTCACGCTTCCTACTTTATATTATAATGATCTGCCTTAGGAAGAGGAGGCAAGACAGTCTGAAGAGTGTCGAGGATGACACAACTATTAATAAGGGTGGGATGGTGACGGCCACTAGTAAGGGAAGAGTGATGGTACGAACACAGAAGCAGAAGCAAATATATAGATGGGAAATTGCAATAATATAAAGCTATAATTTGATTTTAACCTAACGTTCAACAAAAATTGTGATTAAATTTCAAATACCGAACAATCTGCAAAGATATTATATAAAATTCTATGGATAAAAATATTACGAATATCAACTTTTTAATGGATAGGGACGTGAGGAGAGATTGCATGTTCGATGTCAGCGATTGCATGTTGTTTGCGGATGACATAGTATTAGTAGATGAGAAGAGAGAAAGGTAAATGCTAAGTTAGAAATGTAGAGAGAGGCGCTTGAATCTAAGGGTTTCAAAATAAGTAGAGCCAAAGCATAATATATGCAGTGTAATTTTAGTAATCAAATGAATAATATTGGGGTAAAGGTTAAAATTGGAGAACACGAATTGAACACAATTAAAAGTTTTAAATATTTAAGCATGTTTGTTATAGAAATTTTTGGTTTTGTTTGAATTTTTTGATTTGGTTTAGTTAATTTTGAAAAATGTGGTATGGTTAGTTGTTAGTGGGTATATTAAAATAATATTTAAAATAAAATAATTAAAATTGATTTAATGTAAAGTTAGGAGAGAGATGGTTTGATGTGATGGTTAGTTAAAATAATGTGAGTGGATGAATAGTGAATTAAGGTTGATGTTGTGGTTATGAATGATTGATTGATATTATTTAATTATATTGATAATATTGATGATAGTGGGGTTGAGTTAAAGTTGAGTTAAAAAAAGTGGTTGAGTTAAAATGTTGAAATTTTTTTGAAAATTTCTATAAACAAACATGCTCTAAGGATTCATTCTAGAAGATAATGGCAACATATATAAAGATGAAACACATAAAATTCAATCGGAGTGAAACAAGTGGAGAAACGCGTCGTCGATACTTTGTAATCGTAAAGTACCAATTTGAAAGGCAAGTTCTATCGAACGGCCATTCGATCGACAATGCTTTATGGATCCGAGTGTTGTGCTACTAAATATGAAAATAATAGAAAAAATGCGAGTGGCAGAGTGAGAATGTTAAGATGGATGTGTGGGCATACTAGGTTAGACAAGATTAGAAATTAAAGTATTAAAAATAAAGTTGGGGAAGCACCCACGGAGAAAATGAGAGAATCTCGATTAAGATGGTTTGGGCATGTGCGTAGAAGAGACTTCAAGGCTCTGGTGAATAGGGAAGAAACATTAGAACTAAGAACGCAAATTAAAAGGGGAGGGGCGGACCTAAGAAAACTTGGAAAAAAACAATAAAAAATGATTTAAAATATTTAAATTTGAATGAGGATGTGTGTTTTGATCGAGCATGATGGCGACATGTAATCCATATAGCCGACCCCACTTAGTGTGATTTTAAAGGCTTGTCGTCGTTGTTGTTGTTGTTGTTGGACGTGAGGAGAGATAGAGAAGAAAGGAAAACAAACAAAATACAATAAACATATGTGACAACAATATTTACAATACAATAAATGGAAGATAATTTTGAGAGTTACTTTTAAAATGTCACAACAGTCTAACAATTTCTAAATCCAACTTTTGTGGTAAAAGAACAAGTTTATTAAATAATAAAATATGGTATAGAGTATTTTTATCTTCAAATTTATGAAGAAAACAATATATTGGGGCAATTGTGATACATTAGAAAATATTTTATAACATCAAATTAAATAATTCAGCATCTTTATTTATATCAATATATTTTGAGGCAATTGTAATGTATCATATATTTTGAATATATGCATGCATAAATGTATATTTTCATAGCCCATATATAAAGTTCGAACTAACCAACGTACAGAATGCTTTAAGAATAATCTACTAAAGTTTTATTAGTACAAAGCAAAGACACAGGTGCATATTCATATATGATATAAATAAATAGATGATAGTATTTTCTATGTAAAAAATCTCAAACTTAATGCCTCCAAATATAGAATGAAATGGGAACAACAAAAGCCCACACCCCTGTTGCTAAAAGGAAATTCTGCAACTATCTAAAAATACTAGGTCACAAGATCATGGTAATAATTCTCATCATATTGAAAATCATATATTAGCAGGACGAGGCATGCCTCTCAACTCCCAGTATGACATGGTTTACTGTGATACACCATCTCCATTAAAGATACAATTAAAGATACATCACATTTTGTGAATTTGCGTCAAAGCAACTTTATCAGGTTTAAACAGAAAAATAAAGTGAATACCCTAGTGAATTTTTTTTTTTACATCAGCTGAGCAAAAACATCAACGAAAGACAAGCATTTGAATTCTAGAACTCATGACACGGCATCATTTTAAATAACCCTTTTCCACCCATTAGTCAATCCCCATATGCGATATAAAACCAAAGGTAAAGAAGTATGCCTAACCAAGTCATTCTAAAGAAAGTAAGTGCTGATGAATATTTTGTTGTTTCCGTGTGTCTTGGCTTTATACTCAAATAAATGTTTAAATACTACTCCAAGTTCAATATCAGTTCAAACCTAAAAATGGCAATTTCACCTCTATTAACCCAGCAATAAATGCTCGTGAAAAGATACTAAGCAAAATCCGATGGTTCTTGCTATTTTAATCTCTACCATATGGTGAGCTAAAAAATCTGGAAGGTTTATATTGAAATAGATGGGAGGATTAAGATTTGAGAGAAGGATCCAGGAAAAGGATTTTAAAAGACTCTATAAAGACGAATTTGAAATTTGCCTATGGTAAAGAATATATCAATGAAGGACCTTAAGGATTTCAGATTGTAACTTGTAACCAAACAAGTAGGATGGATTACTCATCGTGGATTTAAAATCAACTACTAATTCATACACATATGATGCCTTAGACAACTGAATTTCCTACTCACTCATACTGCATAATCACTCATGCTAACTTTCATTATATCTCCCTTTACAGCAAAAACAAATCTAAGAAAACATTAATTATCCATCTTCTACAAAAAGATGAACCATGTTTTCACGATTTGCCTTAGCTTAATACCTTCTCCATCTCAGAAAGATAATTCACATATCTATTTAAATTATAAAATGTCCCAAAAAGATAGTCTCATACTTTCATCACCTTAAATCGAGTATTTAATTTATATGACAACTAATAAAATAGAGTCAATTTATATGACAACAATGAACCTAAACCTATAATACATAATTACTAAATAAAATACCAGTTAATTTAGAGCACCTTTTACTGTCCCAACAATAACAATTGTGTTTTCTCAAACTGATTGAAAATTGTCTTAACCTACATTTTTTGGGACGGAGGAAGTAATATCTTCATTTCATACAACATAAATCATTTTCTCTACTTTGACTCTAAGACTCTAAATAAAATCAAAGCACAAGCAAGCAGAACTTACAGAACTAGTGACTGTACCGGAGTATGTACTTGTCTGGGCTAAGATTCAGGTTTTCCCAAAATGAAAAGTGACATTACAGAAACAACTCGAAAAGAGAAGCCCAACTCAGCGTGTTTCTATCGAATGATGCTAACATCGAACAAAATGGAAAGATGTTTCATTGATTATAATCAGAGCAAACCAAGAACAAGTTTCAAATAGTATCAAACATGATGCCAAACACACTAATAACTTCTACCAAATAAAATGATAATGGGAATGCATAAGATGGGATAATACATAGGCTTTGTGAAACCCCCAACTCTCTATACCACATCAAACAAACTATTCTTACCCTTGGCAGCTCACTGCTTGTTACTGTAGTCAATGCACGTCATTAGTTAGCATCAGTTTGGAAAGACCCGATCTAACCCAAAACCAATAATTTTAACCATAACCATACAAATAGCACCACCAAAATCTAGTAGATTGTAAATTATTTGAAAATACAACTCCCAATATACAGAAAAATTTCCTATAGCATGAATATTCATTTTGAGCAGTAACAAGCAAGTTCAATAGATTATTCTGTAATCCTTTGATCACCGTATATCATTAACACATTATAAACTACATAAACAAAGCAAAAGAAATTCTTGCAGCACAGAATAGTCAAAACTCGCTGTTCAGAGAAAGAGAGCAGTTCAAAAGTTTACCAACAAATCTGGCAGTGACGTCAGTTATTTTTTGAAGTCTGTTGCCACGTCACACTTTCAGGAGGCGGCATTCTTCTGCTGTTACATAAATCCAAGCAATCTTTCTGCTGTTCTCCTCATCTCCTCTGATTCATCACTTGTAATTTTAGGAAGATAAAATTCCAAAATTCAAACCAATACCCGATAAAGTCATCTTCTCCGAATGCTCGCCTCCAACTTCAGCCGCCCCCTTCCTTGCTCCAGACATGCTTGCCGGCTCATTTTCTCCTTCACAGGTCACTCTCTCCACCAAACTCATAGACTTCAATTCCATATATCCTTTTTCGAACAATGTTTGCTCCTCCCAGTTTAATTCTTCCTTCCTCTTTTCACCCAAAGGTGTTGCTAATTGCTATAGGTTGACACTCAAATCTACTAGACTGTCATCCATATGTCCTTCCTTTCTTGAACTCCTTGTCCTCCTCACTTTTCTGATTATTTTCACCTCCATCAACTCCAGAATTTATCATCCCCTCTACATTTGGATTCTCCGTGTTTTTCGAACTACCAGTTCTCAGCATGCCGGCATTCCTCTCTTGCAGTCTTGCTTCACCTCATGTTCAGCCAACTCTGTCATTTTTCATAATGACAAATAATTAAATTCTCTGAATTATCATCCTTCTCAGAACTTCTAATCCTCCTCAAACTTACTTCTTCCAGACACCTAATTTGGCTCCCCCTTGGTTTTCTTTTCCTTGTTCCGCAAATCCACATGCATCTCATTTCGCCCGAAATTTTTGGATACCTAACCCTATCACAGAATCCTCATCAATCACACTCAAATCCTAACCTGTTTCCTCACACCCCGCCTTGGATTCCTCCCGACATTCGCCGTGTAAGCCTTCATCTCACCAGCCCTAGCTCCATGGGGCTCGAGCTGCGCGCAGAGGAGAAACGTGCAGATGGAACATGGAAGAATCTCAGTCAACAACGGTCCCCGACGGCCTTCCACCGCAGGTTCGACTTGAATGAGGAGTTGCTCGATGGATATGGTGCGGTCTTTGATGCATAAAGGTGTCGCCTGAAGCGGCCCGTCCGATCAGGAACTGGGTTTCGGGCCTGAAATAGATGGTCCGGACCGAACGAGGGGCTTCTTCAATTAATAGCTTGAGGGCCGCGCATCTGTCATCATCTCCGGCGGTTGCATCCTTTCCAGAGGCCATTTTTGTAGTCGAGGGAGTTTGAAAGAAAGAATGAGATGATAAGGGTATATTTGGTTAAAGGGAAAGGGAGGGGAGGGATTTGAATGGAAGAGAGGTGAGGGGAGGGAAGGTGACATAAAATAATTTTATCTTGTTCGGACGGATTTTTGTATGAGGTGAAAGATATGAAAAATGGCAAATCTTGTTTGGTTAGAAAAATAGAAAATAAAGAAAATATTGTAAAAATGATAGTATACCCTCATGCTTCATTTACAAGCCATGATGGGATTAGACAATTTTATCCCACAAAACTTTACATATCAGCATCTGGGATAAACAATTCTCGTTTACATAACATGGTTGCATTTAACGAAAATCGTATTATGTGTTTACTACATGTTGATAAACTGATATGATAAATATATATTGACAAAAATACCCCCTTATACAAAATCGAGATGCAAATCAATTGTCTTCCATCTTCTCTGTTTTCACCCTCGACTGTAGCCCTATCCTTCACTACCGAACGAGACCGAAGAAGATTTCTCGCCGGTGGTCGGAGACGAGGGGAAGGAGGAGAACGAATGTACTGAAACGTAAAACACTCAACCCCCATTTGAGGAGCACGACGAGGCGAAGGGATTTCAGGTTATCTCTTTCCAATATTTTAATCGCCGATGGGAAAAATAGTTTCTATTAATTCTGTGGCTTATTGATGTTGGGATATGCTGATGATAGTGGACGGGATGGGTAGCTATAGCCCGCTTGAACTGGTGTGCAAATGGTGTACAGACGCAGATTTGATTCTGCCTCTTTTTTGTTTGTTACTTTCTTTTTAATTTTTTTATTTTTATTTTTTTATCTTGGGGATTTGATGGTGTTTAGTTCTTAATTGGGGTTTTAAAGGTTCAATTGAAAAACCTATGTCCACCAAACCATGTGTCTGATTTGCATATGTATCAGAGGCTCATTCCCGGAATAAGGATTTTAGATAATTTTTTAAGTTAGGTTATTTTGTTTTCAGATTGAAAGACATGCCTCTATTGGCCTACCTTTGTTTTTTCAGAAAATATTAATATTAGGGAATATGATTAGTTTTCAAGAAATGTGCACCAGAATGAAATTTACATCAAACTCATTCATATGTTCAATAATCCATCTCAGATGAAGTTATTGTGATGTCTGGTTTATGATCTTAACTTTAAACTTCAATTGTTTTTTAATAGCATGATTTGAAGTTGCCTTCGTATTTTCTTTCCATATTGATTTTTGTTCTTTAGAACAAGGAGAATCCTCCCCCATATGTTTGAAGTGTTATGATATTTCCGTTGGTATATTTTTCTACCAAGTTATTTAAGTGTATGAATTCACAATGTTGACAGAAAACTTTGACGTAGGTCATAGGAAGTGTTAAAATGAAGTGTAATGTAAATGCAATAAGAATGTCGAAAAATTGTCAGTTTTGCAATGTTTTGAAATAAACGCGCTTGTATATTGTTGATTGTGCTCTGCTGATAGCACATAAGTTTTGAAAATGGATGGGGAAGACTAGAAATAAGAGATGGATGAAAAAAAAGATTTCATTATGTGAACAGTAATTAAGAAGGAATAAGGCCATAACTTCTTGTCCAGCTTACCTTTAAATCAAGTTGGTTTTATTGTTATTGTCTAATAGTCATGTAGTAAGAATCAACCAAAAGTAAGTCATCCTGAGTTGGCTGAAATCATTATTTCATGCTGATAAAGTACGGTTGTGATATAACTTGTTTTCTGCCTCTAATAAGTTTTTTACCTATGTAGAATTTCTAATATCTCAGATGTTTTAGATATGTTATTACTTAATAAAAAAGATGTGCATAATTTGAAGCATATGAACTCTTTGTCCAACTTACGAAGTTGTACACGAAACAGGTATGGAGTTCCATCTCCCGCCTGAGCGAAAACAATATTTGTTTAATGATAAATGGACAGTTGAGGTTGACTAGTCGTTCGCATGTTTGTTGGTATCGGCACAACCCCATTTGCCGATGTTACTTGAAGGCAATAAGAAAGACGATTACTCATTGTTTACCTTAAGCGCGGATGGGTTGAGTATTGAGTTCGGTACATCTTTTACTACAATAGAGTGTGAGAGCAGGTTTCAGCAATTTAGGGGAAGGCATAGGGTGATGAGGGATTACAAACTATGGTATCAACTATTGTTGTGAGAGTGGTCTCATGTGGGGACCAAAAGAAGCATGGAAAAGGGTATTTACTGTATGTATCGTGATCACATTCAAAGGTATACTTACATTTCAAATGTGTTATTCTATTATGTAATTGACATTATTTATTTTGCAGGATGAACCTATGAGTCTAGCCTACAAAACTATGGGAGACCCGAAATGGGCGAAATTGCAGATAATTTTTGGTGAGGTAGACAAGGAAACAGTCCACCCGGATGTGCAAAGTGCTTCCAATCGCGTTACGAATGTTGAGCCAGATGTTGATAGTCTTAAAGGAAAACAACCACTTTTGTAAATTATTTATGTATTTTTCTTAGTGATACTCGCTCCATGAACCTATGTGATGTATTTTAACTGCTTGGGAGACGACAATGGCTATGTCAGGAAAATTGGATGTTATGTGTTTGTTAATGAAAATTGAAACCCTCGATGTTGAATTATGGTAATTTATGGGTGCTTATACGAATATTATTTGCAAATTGACCGAACAAGCTATGACAGTACAATGTCAGCTTGCTCCAACATCATATTCATTGTGTTGTAAGTTTGCACTTGTAAATTAAAACTTAGTAGTACAAAGGAAACCTAATGACTTGATAGTTTTTACACATGTAATTTTGACTACTCTTAACCTAATAATCTTAAACACTATACATGATAACCTCAACGACAATTGTTTATTATCTGACAATAATTTAATAACGCCATAACAAGTTGAAATTATAGGTGTGGAGGAGTGTGTTGTGTTTAGACTGTTTGGTTGTTCGAGGTTCAATTTTGTTATGATTTGCAATGAAGTTTGGTTGTTCGAGGTTCAATTTTGTTATGATTTGCAGTGAAGTCATTGTTTGTGGACATTTAGAAGTCATTATCTTTGCTTTGCGTCTACTATGGTGAACTCAACCCGTGCATTGTTTGTTGATGATTTGCATCTATTATTTAGTTACATGTATTATGTCTTTTACCTGTTTCACTTGTTGTCCATTTGTTGCCATGAATGTTGTCATAAAAAAAACATATGCAATTGATAACAAAACAGAAGTACAAGCATAAACACAAACCATTGAAAGCCAAAACACAAATAACGATAACCAAATCCTAATTTCCAATATCATTCTGAAAAACGAAAGAAATACAAAATAATGTTCGCAACATCATCCACACAAGTTCATAACATCATACCCAAAAAGTTTGCAACATCAACCACAAGTGCACACGATCCACTACATATTAGACTTCCACTACATTTTGACTTTGGATTTTATGACTTCATCATGTGGGAGGAGAAAGAAGGTGCAAAACAGTAGTACCAAAAAAACGAAATCCCGGGAAAAAATCTAAAGAACATTAATTTTTTGAACAAAGTCCTACCACTTGCGATTTGAGCAAACAAGGACAGAAATAGACCCGAGCACGTCAATAAATGTTAACACCTGCAATAAAGGGCGCATAATAGTTAGATTGGCTAACCGTGGACAATCACAGCATGTCTCGAATCCAATGTTCTGTAAACATGCAAGACGAAACTCAATTTAGGAAAATAATAAATGAACATAATAAACAAGATCATAAACCAAATCACATGTATTAAGTAATAACCACCTAAGAGTTAATAAAGCCAGGGTAACCATAACATTGCTTATTTTGATTTGTTCTGTTTTCCTTTTTTTTTTTTACTTCCAAACAAGGGATGACCAAAAAAACAAAAAGGTTCCAAGTCTACTTATTATAACCATCACAGTCTCATTGAGAAATATACACAGATTACAGAATGTGCAATTGACATTCTCACATCATTTTAGTTTGCATGAGTTCAATCAGACACTCAAAAAACACATTTATTATTCTACAAACAAAATAACAAAGTTAGGACAATGTTGGTAAACTATCCCAGCAACCAAACCATATCACACTGCTTCATGTACCAGTTTTAGCAAAACAGCGCCTCATGGGAATTAGAAATGAACTCATCGAAAGAGCTACAACAACAAATATTCCATTGTTTGTTCTAAAACCCAACCGCTAACGAAAAGCAAGATCAAGACTCAGATAAATGGAAGGCACAAATCAAAATATTAACAATAAAAAAATAAAAGTCATTGGCGAACATAAAACAAGACATAGGAGCAACTTATCTATCAAACATGCAAACTCTCAGCATATCCCAACATCAAATGAACAAACAACATGGTTAAATGAAATGCAAAAAAACTTCATGGGGGCCTCAAATGAAATTGTTATAGTATGACACACAAATAAAGCAACCAAAAACTAAAGAAACCGAAAGAAAGCATCATTATTATCCTTTCCCACAGAGAGCCCAAAAATCTTAGCAAAACCCTTATGAAAGCTCACAATTTCACCTAATCCAGCAGAAAACCAATTCAACAAAATAGCATATTCACAGGATCAACATAGACCCATATATGGCCTAATCTATATGTCAGCTCATATTAAACCAATATCTCACAAAATATGAAATATAATTCAACAAAATTGTAAATCACAACAGACGAAAAAAAAAATAGAAGATTAAGTACAGATTTATTACCCTCACGTGAAATAGAGGCGGAGTTAGGTAGGGCAGATATCGGCGACCAGAAAGAAGCAATTCAAAGAGGTTAACAATGTTAGAATCCACTGCAAGATTTTTTTTTTAAGAAAAACGGAGGAAGAAGATGGTGGTAGTGAAAACGGGCGGAACAAACTAGGGCTTCTCGTCTGTGTCAAGCACGACAAAGAAAACACAATTTTGGCATCTAAATCTGGTTATATACGGCTAAATTTGTAATTTACTTGACATACAAGGGTATAAATGTCATTTGTTAGGCTCCTTTTTGGACAAAATTGGAAACCAAATGCGGGGATTAAAATATCCGACCTCCATGGGTGGACAAAATAAACCTGCCAGCGCATTGTAAAGACGTAGGACCTACGTACCACACCATTCACACATCAGCTCAATCCTAATCCGAATACCACATAGTAACCATATGATAAGGTTGGTTAACTGGCTAGTAAACGAGGCCTATGAGTGCATGAAAACCAATACCTCATGCTCATTCACTGAGTAACATAATCTAAGAGTTAAAAAAACTGAATTTTCAATTTCAGCTATATATTTTCTACAAGGAGCAACCGATTGAAAATAACGATTGACGGTCTAGCATGAAACGAAATCAAGTGAAGTCAAACATATGAATTTCAGACATTTTACAGCTTTCACAAAATGTCTAGGTGCATAATTTCAGCTATTTTCGAACCTTATCTTGAGCTACTCCCCGTCGGAGGAGAAACCTGATTCCCAGTCGGAGGAGAAACCTGATTCAAAAAATAACGGAAATAAGAAAAACTTCTGAGGTGGACACCTCTTGAAGAGGTTATATGGCATGACACAAATAACGAAAATAAGAAAAACTTGCCTTTTCTTGTTCCCCTTCCTTCTTTCCTTTTCTAACATTCTTTTTTGTACCTTTGCCACCTTTCTTCGCATTCGATTTCCCTTTCCTGTATCGCGAAGTCTTTCCCGACTTCTTTTTTGCTTTCAAAACATCCTTGAACTCGAAATCACGAGTCTGTTTGTTGAATGGTTCGACCAGCTTGTACCTGACGTCATTTAGGTAAAAAGATTGTGAAGTCTCCAAAAGCCATTTTGCCTCTGAGTCACTCAGCTTGCTGGTGAAAACTATGTCACCACGGATAAGCACCAAATCCTTGCTGTCGGCAAATTCCTTGTAGTATGTGGCCGTGAAGTACGGAGCAGCTTGGGTCCCTCTCGCTTTATAATCTTCGAGGCCAGTGAAAAGCATGTGTGGCATCTGAACTGTAAGTTTGAGATGATAAAGGGTTAATTAAATAAATTACCTCTGATTCTTGTTCATGTACAAATAAAAACTAGTCATATAATTTTTGGGTAGTTACAAGTAGTACATTGAAGGTTTGAGCTAACAAAAAAACGACCCAGCTAAACTTTCAAACTTACGCACGATAGGCAAAACACATTTATAATAAGCAAAACACGTTTCAAACTCCCCCACCACATTTAGGAAAATATTACTAAAAGCCCCTTTAATTTAAACACTGAACCAAACCTCAGGGGTATTTCTTGTAATTGGCATTTTTCTTTTCCTTTATACATATATACGTATATTTACAAATTGCACATTTCAACATGTGATAGAATATTCTTACGTAAATACAGATGGGTAGTCTTAGATTTCAAAGACTTAATCTGTTCTACAGTTCCAACCATGTGTCACTGCATCAAATGGCAAAAAGGTGAATTTTCTTAACCTTGCAAAAACATTGTTGTGTAGCCACTTCCTTTCCACAATGGGATCACAAAATAACGGCTGTAAAACAAATAGAAAATAACTTTCAGTTTATGAGCAAAATGTAAAATGAGAAGACAAAAAAGGTAGATCCCTACCAATCTGAAGTTCTTTGCTCCAAGAGATGGTACAGCTTTGCACTCATTGACACACCAATATGACCCCTTCCCAGGTGACACTGACAAAACAACCATCAACACTGTAAAATTGCAAGAAAAATATTGAAATCACAAAGAAGGAATGTGCTGAATACAAATAGCTGATATATTTCAATTCAAAGTATATATAGCACCATAAAGCTATAGCAGTTGCTTCTGAATATAATATCATCCACGAACAAAACAGAACGAATGCCTCAAGAATTAATATGCAGTACATGTTATTTATAAAAAAGCATTTGTTGAATTGTAAGTTTTAGCACAGCCAGAGGCTGTCTGAAATGAAACAATTCACCATATGACGCTCCCATGTACAGTTAGTCAACCATGTCCAGTTAATAGCGGAAAAGCATCCAATATATAACAAAACCACTGCAATCTACTCCTTCAAATGGAGAAGAAAGGG
>BKCP01006527.1:67823-86638 GCA_008636005.1 Striga asiatica
CGATCAAGATTAATACCAAAAAAAATAAAAAACTAAGTTTTTAGTTGGAATTTTTTGTGGAATTATTATGCTATCAAAATGAAGCATAAATATAGAAGTAAAGCCATTTTACTATGGTTAAAAGAAACATACATCATCCCAAATATCAGCAAGTTCCTCAGAGGATTTGCTCTTAGCCCTGCTGATATCTATAATCGACTCCAAGGACTTGGGCTGCAAAGGTGTGAACCCGGATGCAAAACTCAATGTTCTGCAATATCCTGGTGGCCCCCACCTCAACAGATTTCCAGAAAATGCAGCCTTTCGAGTATTATCAACCTGTCTTTGCAAAGCCGAGATGGCACTAAAATAATGTTTTTTTGCAACCATTGATGAACATGAAGTTTTTGAACATAGGGATCCGGCTAACGAAAATGCCCTCCGTGTGACCTTGGATACCACATGATGCATCATGCAATTTCTTCTGCAACATACATATTAATATTAACATGGAAAAAAAGGAAAAGAAAGCGAAAAAGACGATCACTAATAAAATTTAGAAAAGTGAAACAACTGAAAGCTGAAACCCATCCCATGTTCGGCGCAAACAACCCATTTTACATTAGACCCACCTGGATACCGAAGTAGCAAATAGCACACAAAAGCTTGTAGAAATGCGAGCTCGACTCGTCAAACACCTACATTTTTATTACTAAGTCTTATTACTATGGTTTTGATTTAAAAGCAAAACACTTGACTAAACCACGTAAAGCAGGGAAGGACATATAACTCAATCAAAACAAATAAGCAGATAAAGGCACATAAATTTCTAACTCCAACCATTAAGGTCACAAATTGAACCCGACTTGTAAATAGCACATAGAACAACATAAAAATAATATAAGTAACAGCACAGCTAAAGACAAAATAATGGTACATAAGCATATGATCAAGCCTAAAGAAAATGAGTACTTCCAGCAATATTAAACAAGGTTTAGCAATATTAAATAAAGTTCATCATGATAACTTTAAAAATAAAGTACAGCAATATATGAAACCCAAAAACTCAACACAATTAAACTCTGAAAATGAACTCATTTCATCACACATACTCATCCACAATCCACTTATATAAGCCACAGCAACCGAGGCAAAACAAGCATAGATTAAAGCCTCAAAACATGCTTCTCTCTATTTTTTTTTTTTAATCAGTAAACACACAATAAATCTGGTAGAATGGTGGCAGTCCCACTAAGATAAAACCATGGTCCTATCTGAAATCGAAAACCTCAAAAACCAAC
Organism: Striga asiatica; assembly: GCA_008636005.1. Lineage (NCBI taxonomy): Eukaryota > Viridiplantae > Streptophyta > Magnoliopsida > Lamiales > Orobanchaceae > Striga > Striga asiatica. Next base: position 69,104 of record BKCP01006527.1, read on the forward strand.
TTAAAAGTTCATGCCATGAAAACATTGACTTGGGTGGGAACTTAATGCTTAAAGATTAATCATGAACACTTTAGAGCAAAGACTCTGCAAATAAAGTTCTTCTATCCAACTATCCATACCAGTCTCCCAAATATCAATAAAATAAGGTCGGTGAAACCGTTTTTCATAGTTATAAACATTAAAACCCACCGAACACAAGTCAACAGCCCCAATAAACTCAAAACACGCAAGGAAAAATTTTACATATACAAACTTCTATCTGCCTTCACCTAATGCATGAATTTTAAGTTTGAACTGAAACTTAGCACAAGAAAAACGTTTAAGACACAACAGTCAAGCTTCCCTTTTGTTCAATCTTCCAACACTTCACGCAATATATTCAAAATAATCACCAATCATTTCCAACCTCAGACATATTGCCAATCAAATGATAATTTAGACAAACAAGAACAAACAGACTAACCCAGACCCTTACATCAGCAATAGCATACATCAATCACAAACACATGAGGTAAAGAGAAACGTTTGTTCCAATACAACTCGAAGGACCCGACCTTCACAAAGAAAAGGGGATTTAGCGAAAATTCACCTCTCTTCGGGACTACACGCACGAGGGTCGGATCGGGCACCGTCACTCACGACCCTCGCGAAGATTCGGCTGGCTACTGCTCGATGCTGCGAAACGGACGGCCAACGGGGTGCCGTTGCTCTTCCCGCACGGGCCAGAAAGGCTGCCGCTGCTGTATCGGGCTCCCCTCGCACTTACGGGTTGCTCGAAACCAAACCGGCAATGAGCTGCTGCGGATTCTCGCCTCGACAGATGGCTCGACAGTCGACGGCGGCTCGAGCTCATCAGCTATGGCAGACACGCTGCCTGTGAACAGAAAGTGATCGCGAGTTGGTTGTGACAGTCTGCTGCTGGCAAGGAGGGCTCACGGTCGGGACTGCTCGGAGGTGGTCGGGGTTTGCTGGTGGTTCGACGGCGATGGTTGACTGTCGGGGCTCGCAAGAAATCGCCGCTCTCAGTAGTCGCTCGCAGTGGGTCGTTGCCGGCGAGAAAGGAGGCTCACGACGGCTTTGTGTTGTTGTGGTTTGCTCGAAACGGCTCCCTTCCGGCGTGTTGTGGTCGCTCGCAGATAGAGGAGGCTCGTCGGAGGGCTGGGTCGCCGGCGATGGAAACGGAAGAGCTGCTCACGTCACCGAAAATCGCGAATTGGTCGCGATCCAAGCTCGATTGACGATGGGTTGTCACCGGCGAAAGGTTGCGGATGTTTCTCGGTCGCGACAGGAGGGCAGGGTTCTTGACCACTGGTTGCCGATTGAAGGAATTTGAGAGGGGAGGGATGGGTAATTTCTTTTCTCGATCGATGCGGCGTGAGAGATGAATCTCGGCTGGGATTTGAAAGAAAGAGTCGTACAAAAAGGCTATGACTTGTGGGGGAGGGAAAATTAGGGCTTGATTAGGCCTTTACTGAAATTAAATTTGGTCTTGGGCTTACAAAATGGGCCAAATGGACAGAGCTAATGGGCCATGAATAATGCATAGAATCGGCCGAATTATTCCAAGGCTTAATAGGGCCGGTTGGATTTAAGCTACCAAAATCAGTACAGAAGGGATAAAAATTTGGCTAAGCAAAGGTTCACTCTACGATAGAGGTTCTGGTCGAAACGGTACGAAAACGAGTTAAGTTCGGTTTACGCGAATAAACCGAAAATCGCCGAAACAATTTAAAAATCCGAAACAAATGAATCCTAATAATTCTAATATACATAAATAATATATAAACATATAATAATCACATATATTACCCACATAACAATTTTATATCAAGTAGACGAATAAGGCGAGCAATTAAATAAAATAAGACAACTATTCCATATTAGCAAATAAATAATAATATAAAATCCATAAATTCTAATAAACGAACGGGGCACTATAAATTCATATATTATCTCACTAAAACATTTATACTAATTAATTTTAACATATAAATTTATCCCTTGATATAAGAGAAAGTAACAGTTTTACTTATTATTGTTCACTATATAATATTTAATTATTATTTTATTATATAATAAAAAGAAATATTGTTAAATAGTGTAGTACAATTGTTATAAAATTATATGAATTATTTTTTTTTTTCAATATGGATTTAATATCTTTTTATGATTTGATAATATAACTATAATATATTCTTAAAGATATAATAATATGAGATACGGATTTACATAATACTATGAATTTATTCCTTAATATTAAGATATTGAATTAGGTAATATATGATTCACTAATTTGTAATTTGTCTCTTTTTATATTGAAAATAATCATGTGATTGAGTAGAGATAACAATTATCTATAAATTCCTTCATTTAAGGAATAATTTTTAAATTGGTCCAAGTGTTGAATGCAAGTAGATATTGCCTAATTTATCTAATTTGCAGCCCATTTTTTCATTAAAAACAGAGGGTTTTGATAGAATCCGTACAACAAATGCAATCACATTTAGGCTCAAAAAATTAATAATTCTTCAGTACTTAGGCCATATCTCCCGAATTCAATGCAACTATATGTAGATTGTTCCTTTTCGTTTTCTTCTTTCATAAAAAGAATAAAAAATTTACAGCAAGCTCAGTTAATCATTTGCAATTCTTTCAATAATTATCCAATAACACTAACTGATTCAATGGCAGCAGTGAATCATATATGAATTGCATAAATGCAATCCTCAAAACAGCAAGCTCAAGCAATCATTTGTATCTCAGTCTATTAATTTAGTAAATAATCAGTCCAATTAAACCAAAAATCGAACTAATCAAGTGAATGAAGAAGAGGCCCAATTTCAATTCAACTTCAATTTCATAGTCTCCAATGAAAAAAAAATGTTACCTTTGGAGTGGACACAACTATGCAATGGATGTCGGCTAGAGAGAGCCGAGGAGCAGATACTTTGGGCGTGCCGAGATCCGAGCGAGAGGCGAGAGATAACGAGAGCCGAGGAATTGGAGAATGTTCTGAGAATCAGCTTGTGAGGAGGCTGAGATGGAGACGTGGAGGCGGCGTAGTTCCTACTCTCGCCAGGTTGTGGTGGGCGGTGGGCCGTGGAGGTGCAGTGGATGTTGCGGTGGAGAGGAGGCTGAGAAGGAGATGAAGAAGATGAGTGAACGTCTGAACTCGAGGGTTTTTTTTTGTGAATGTGACGCTGGCAGCAGATTTTAGTTTTCTTTTCTATTTTTTTTTTATTTTCTGCTTATATAAAAAGTGAACACAAATAGCGTCCGCTACGTACGTTTTAGCGTAAATGGCGTAGTTTTCGCGCGTATAGCGTGCTACGTCATCTAACAGCGCACGCTATTGTGGAACTACGTGATTTTTTGAGCGCTACAGCGCGTTTTTGTCGAAATATGCGCTATTTTGCGCGCGCGCTTTTTAAAATACTGATATATATAGATATATCCATGTCCTTGTTTATTTTTATTGTATGAATGCATTAGAATGATTCCAAAATAATAGAACGACTTTTATATGTCAATAAAATTGAGGACAAAACATTTTAGGTGGACACCATAGACATAAAATAAACTAATGTAGCTTGAAACACCTTAAAGTTGATAACAAATTTTGTCAATCCACANGTTCGACCAGCTTGTACCTGACGTCATTTAGGTAAAAAGATTGTGAAGTCTCCAAAAGCCATTTTGCCTCTGAGTCACTCAGCTTGCTGGTGAAAACTATGTCACCACGGATAAGCACCAAATCCTTGCTGTCGGCAAATTCCTTGTAGTATGTGGCCGTGAAGTACGGAGCAGCTTGGGTCCCTCTCGCTTTATAATCTTCGAGGCCAGTGAAAAGCATGTGTGGCATCTGAACTGTAAGTTTGAGATGATAAAGGATTAATTAAATAAATTACCTCTGATTCTTGTTCATGTACAAATAAAAACTAGTCATATAATTTTTGGGTAGTTACAAGTAGTACATTGAAGGTTTGAGCTAACAAAAAAACGACCCAGCTAAACTTTCAAACTTACGCACGATAGGCAAAACACATTTATAATAAGCAAAACACGTTTCAAACTCCCCCACCACATTTAGGAAAATATTACTAAAAGCCCCTTTAATTTAAACACTGAACCAAACCTCAGGGGTATTTCTTGTAATTGGCATTTTTCTTTTCCTTTATACATATATACGTATATTTACAAATTGCACATTTCAACATGTGATAGAATATTCTTACGTAAATACAGATGGGTAGTCTTAGATTTCAAAGACTTAATCTGTTCTACAGTTCCAACCATGTGTCACTGCATCAAATGGCAAAAAGGTGAATTTTCTTAACCTTGCAAAAACATTGTTGTGTAGCCACTTCCTTTCCACAATGGGATCACAAAATAACGGCTGTAAAACAAATAGAAAATAACTTTCAGTTTATGAGCAAAATGTAAAATGAGAAGACAAAAAAGGTAGATCCCTACCAATCTGAAGTTCTTTGCTCCAAGAGATGGTACAGCTTTGCACTCATTGACACACCAATATGACCCCTTCCCAGGTGACACTGACAAAACAACCATCAACACTGTAAAATTGCAAGAAAAATATTGAAATCACAAAGAAGGAATGTGCTGAATACAAATAGCTGATATATTTCAATTCAAAGTATATATAGCACCATAAAGCTATAACAGTTGCTTCTGAATATAATATCATCCACGAACAAAACAGAACGAATGCCTCAAGAATTAATATGTAGTAAATGTTATTTATAAAAAAGCATTTGTTGAATTGTAAGTTTTAGCACAGCCAGAGGCTGTCTGAAATGAAACAATTCACCATATGACGCTCTCATGTACAGTTAGTCAACCATGTCCAGTTAATAGCGGAAAAGCATCCAATATATAACAAAACCACTGCAATCTACTCCTTCAAATGGAGAAGAAAGGGNAATACCAAAAAAAATAAAAAACTAAGTTTTTAGTTGGAATTTTTTGTGGAATTATTCTGCTATCAAAATGAAGCATAAATATAGAAGTAAAGACATTTTACTATGGTTAAAAGAAACATACATCATCCCAAATATCAGCAAGTTCCTCAGAGGATTTGCTCTTAGCCCTGCTGATATCTATAATCGACTCCAAGGACTTGGGCTGCAAAGGTGTGAACCCGGATGCAAAACTCGATGTTCTGCAATATCCTGGTGGCCCCCACCTCAACAGATTTCCAGAAAATGCAGCCTTTCGAGTATTATCAACCTGTCTTTGCAAAGCCGAGATGGCACTAAAATAATGTTTTTTTGCGACCATTGATGAACATGAAGTTTTTGAACATAGGGATCCGGCTAACGAAAATGCCCTCCGTGTGACCTTGGATACCACATGATGCATCATGCAATTTCTTCTGCAACATACATATTAATATTAACATGGAAAAAAGGAAAAGAAAGCGAAAAAGACGATCACTAATAAAATTTAGAAAAGTGAAACAACTGAAAGCTGAAACCCATCCCATGTTTGGCGCAAACTGTTGGGATCTGTGAGGATCTCGTTATGTACAAATCACGAATTCAATAGCAAACGTAAACCTATGCGCAGCGGATCTAAAGGTTTGACGTAGAGAACTTACGGCTTAAAATTTATGTAGATCTGGTTGACCACGAACGGTTGGCCGCAATTGATTGACCGCAAATCACGTCTTGGGTTGCACGAACAAGATCAGATCAAAACCGGATCAAACGGATGCAAACAGATCAAAACGAGATTTTGCTGTCAGGCACCTTTCGACGGCGCGTGATGGCGCGTGTGGCGTCTGATTCCGGCGACGTCGGCGGCAATGGAAAGCTCTCATCGAGACGGTCGTCTGGGTATACTGTACGTCTCAATCGGACTTCCGGTTAGTTCTGTAGGTCAAAATATATTTCGTCTCGGTTTACCTACAGATCTTCTACTGTATTACTCAATACACCCTTCTTCAACTTGTACCAGTGGAGCAACAAGAAGAAGATAAATCTCGAATGAGATCTAGAGAGAGAGAGGCGTGTGAGGCGTGTTTCACGTGAGATGTGAACTCTCATCTCTTCTCATGAGCTTAATGATGTATATATAGAGAGCTACAGTAGGGACCCTAAGGAGATTAGGAAAAGGGCTCCTTAATTAATTAGACTAACTGTGGGCCAAACCCACTCCTCTAATTAATTAAATAATATTAATGGGCCACCAACATTATATTATTGTACTCCCTTTCCCTAGCCCAAATTACATTTGAGACTCCAAAAATAATTACTCGATTTACCTCCCCACGTTTAAGATATAATGTCCATTAATTAATTCGATTACTGACAATCAAGAATTAATTAATTTATTATTATTTCACCGAAGCTAGCGCTCGTTCATCACATTCTTATTATGCCGGAATTTAATCCACCTGCAGGGTTTAGCATAACAATTCTTCATGAACTCACTCCGGGGACATCATCAAACTAACGCACATGGTGACCGTAAATATCCTAACAACACATCCTATATATAATAATATTACCCAAAACAGTAGGAATATTAATCCAGCGAACTGAACCTCACCCATGTGAATAAAAGTAATATATATTATATATATCTGCCTATTTAATATCTTACGGGTTAAGAGAACGCAATAATTAACCGAGGCCTAGTTCATTTACGACGATCAGTATAAAATGAACTTCTCCTCTCTGGGATCCTGTTCAATACATAAATGTACTAGTGCAACTAATCAGTCAAGACAAACTGTACAGTTGACACTACAACCGTTCGGATGGGGTGTTCATGTCCATCTAGGTTGTGAACAACTATTCTTGTTCGCAAGTAACTGATAGAGTGACCTTCGGTTCGCCCGATGACGACCCACACTATCTAAGTGCAGAACAACAGAACGTAGAACTTGTTTAATCTAACACGATTCTCATTCATAAAGGGTAAATGTGTAATATCATGCAAAGCCAAGCTTTCAGTATATAACACTAACACAAACAACCCATTTTGGAAACTACGAGCTTGTTGGGGTTGAACACCAAACGCAGCGGACAAAAATACCCCTCCAACAAATATGGCAAGCACTACTCCAAACGAAAATAAGCCAACACAAATAAATAAAAGACAAGAAATAAAAAGGACACAAAAATTGATAACGGAGTTCGGCGAAAATAGCCTACGTCTCCGGGCACCGCCAACCGCAATGCCAAATTTACTAAACTCACAATCAAAATACAACTAGGGTTAAATAACCCACAAATTAGGATTTCCTTAAATAAAGATTTCCTACCAAGAGAGGAGAGAATAGAATAAGGTGCAATTGTAACCCAAAGGCAATGGACCTATTTATACTAATAAGATCCTACACATCTTTGTATACATCCAATGTGGGACAACAATTAATCAAAATCTAACAATTCTCCACTTTGACTAATTTTGCTCCCACTTCGACTCTTCAATCCAAATCAACTACTGGCGGTGCCTCCAAATTAGCCTCACGGCGCCAACTCAAATATGCAGAATGTTAGTCAAGTCCAAACAATGTTCAAACTTGACTGCTGTCACTACCTTGGTCATCATATCTGCAGGATTCTCCGTGGTCTTGATCATCTTCAACACAATGGTTCCATCTTCTAGAATCTATTATATTTAATGTTACTCAACATATATTTACTGCCACATTAACATTAAATATAATCCTAAATGCTCACTGATAGTGGCGGCATTAACAAGGGGGATTGATTAACTTTAAAAATTAATGAAGTTGTTACAAAAAAGTATGTCATGTAAAAATTTTTAGTCAGATGCCGGGGGAATGACCCATCACTGACGTACAACATCCTCGCACAGAAAGATTTACGACTTGGGCCTAAAGTGTGATACAGGTGGAAATTCTTTTTACCAAAAGATTTGATGGAATCACACATTCCCATTTGTGAGTATAAGCTACCACGCCCACCACCCTACCAACCATCAGGGAAAAAAAATGAGACGTCGCATCATCCCAAGAAGAAAGCAAAAAAGAAGTAGAGAAAAACGTCGCGATTCAGGAAAGGGAAATCAAATACGAAGAAAGGTGGCAAAGGTACAAAAAAGAATGTTAGAAAGAAAGGAAAGAAGGAAGGGGAACAAGAACAGACAAGTTTTTCTTACTTCCGTTATTTGTGTCATGCCATATAACCTGTTCAAGAGGAGTCCACCTCAGAAGTTGAGGTATTTCTTATTTTCGTTATTTTTTGAATCAGGTTTCTCCTCCGACTGGAATCAGGTTTCTCCTCCGACGGGGAGTAGCTCAATATAAAGTTCGAAAATAGCTTAAATTATGCACCTAGACATTATGTCTAGACATTATGTGAAGGCGGTAAAATGTCGTTTAGGAGTCTTGCGGTTCCACTTGTCATCATCATCAGAATGGTTGCCATTAACATCAGAAAGGTCGTCATCGCCATCAGCATTGGAAAGGTCGCTATCATCAGAAGGGTCGTCGCAATAATCGGCACATTAATTGTTTGAACAAAGTCCTACCAAAAAAATCTAAAGAACATTAATTTTTTGAACAAAGTCCTACCACTTGCGATTTGGGGAGACAAGGACAGAAAGAGACCCGAGCACGTCAATAAATGTTAACACCTGCAATAAAGGACGCATAATAGTTAGATTGGCTAACCGTGGACAATCACAACATATGTATCGAATCCAATGTTCTGTAAAGATGCAAGACGAAATTCAATTTAGGAAAATAATAAATGAACAAAATAAACAAGATCATAAACCAAACCACATGTATTAAGTAATAACCACCTAAGAGTTAATAAAGCCAGGGTAACCATAACATTGCTTATTTTGATTTGTTCTGTTTTCTTGTTTTTTTTACTTCCAAACAAGGGATGACCAAAAAACAAAAAGGTTCCAAGTCTACTTATTATAACCATCACAGTCTCATTGAGAAATATATACAGATTACACAGAATGTGCAATTGACATTCTCACATCATTTTAGTTTGCACGAGTTCAATCAGGCACTCAAAAAACACATTTATTATTCTACAAACAAAATAACAAAGTTGGGACAATGTTTGTAAACTATCCCAGCAACCAAACATATCACACTCCTTCATGTACCAGTTTTAGCAAAACAGCGCCTCATGGGAATTAGAAATGAACTCATCGAAAGAGCTACAGCAACAAAGATTCCATTGTTTGTTCTAAAACCCAACCGCTAACGAAAAGCAAGATCAAGACTCAGATAAATGAAAGGCACAAATCAAAATATTAAAAATAAAAAAACAAAAGTCGCTGGCGAACATAAAACAAGACATAGGAGCAACTTATCTATCAAACATGCACACTCTCAGCGTATCCCAACATCAAATGAACAAACAACATGGTTAAATGAAATGCAAAAAAACTTCATGGGGGCCTCAAATGAAATTGTTATAGTATGACACACAAATAAAGCAACCAAAAACTAAAGAAACCGAAAGAAAACATCATTACTATCCTTTCCCACATAGAGCCCAAAAATCTTAGCAAAACCCATATGAAAGCTCACAATATCACCTAATCCAGCAGAAAACCAATTCAACAAAATAGCATTCACAGGATCAACATAGACCCATATATGGCCGAATCTATATGCCATCTCATATTAAACCAATATCTCACGAAATATGAAATACAATTCAACAAAATTCTAAATCACAACAGACGAAAAAAAAAAAAGAAGATTAGGTACAGATTTATAACCCTCACGTGAAATAGATGCGGAGTTAGGTAGGGGAGATATCGGCGACCAAAAAGAAGCAATTCAAACTTGCGAGGTTAACAATGTTAGAATCCACTACAAGAAATTTTTTTTTAAGAAAAACGGAGGAAGAAGATGGTGGTGGTGAAAACGGGCGAAACAAACTAGGGCTTCTCGTCTGTGTCGAGGACGACGAAGAACACAATTCTGGCATCTAAATCTGGTTATATACGGCTAAATTTGTAATTTACTTGACATGCAGGGGTATAAATGTCATTTGATAGGCTCCTTTTTGGACAAAATTGGAAACCAAATGCGGGGATTAAAATATCTTACCTCCATGGGCGGACAAAATAAACCTGCCAGCGCATTTTACAGATGTAGGACCCACGTGCCACACCATTCACACATCAGCTCAATCCTAATCCCAATACCACATAGTAAACGTATGATAAGGTTGGTTATATCATGGCTAGTAAACGAGGCCTTAATGATGTAAGAAACAAAAAAATAAAATAATTCCATAATAAGGTCAAAAGAGTAATTTTGATGTTGAAAAATTTCCCCCCTCCAAATTTCCCCATTTTTGGAGGGGAGAAGGAAAAACTTAAAAAAATTCCTCTCCCTATAAAAAATTGAACCAAATCAAAGAAATTAAAAAATTATCTCCCCTCCCCTCCCTTCCCTCCCCTCAGTTTCCCCCAACCCAAACACTAAAAAGAAAATGTTAGGCTGTGTGAATAATGTCACGTTCGAAAACTCAGGCACGAGTCATGGGAGGAAATTGGTCAATATGACCTCCAAACTAAAGACCTTAATTAACTTCCCATGCCCTTTTTTTTCACTTCGTTCTCTTCTCTCTCTACACTCAAAAATCAAATTTGCAATTTTAGTCTGTTCGCCTCCATGTCCTTGCCTAGCCCCGCCCAAGGGGTGCCGCTGGCGCTGTCAGTGGTGTCTTGTGTTGCTTGTCTATTTCTTATCGGCAAGGAAAATAGGACGGCCGTCGCCAGTTCAGCCAATCGCTTTGGCCGGGAAGTTGTTGGTTTAGGCGTTGGTGTCGTCGCTCATTTCGTGCCTACGATCGGCCCTGTTGGAACCAATTGCAGCGGAGTTTGATCCCATCTTTCTACCAGTGTCGGGTGTCGCAATTGATGAGATGGTGTCAGTGTACCTCTCATCTGGTCGTCGTTGTGAGTTTGAAAAGTGGATCCGGCTTGTTGACTTCATATTTGAGTAGTCTTAATTGTAGTCATTTGAAGTGTAGAGTTTTGAGTGCCCATGTTTGAGTTTCTTGTCTTAGTGACGTGTTTCCTCTCTGTTTGGTTGTCCTGAAGGTCGGTGCTTCTATGTGTTGTGAGACGAGATTGTGGGTTGTCGGGGAGGGCATTAGTTTTTATTCTAGTTTCTTAGGTTTTTTGCTAGTTGTTGTTTCTTTTTTATTTTGCTTTTTATTTGGTTATTAGTCTCCCTTGGTTGAACTTTATTCTCCTTTATGGAGTAGCTTAGTCTCCATTATGAAGTTTTGTCCCGTTTGCCTGGGAGTTTGTGTTATGGTTGATTCCGGTTGAAGAAGAGCTCTTATGCTAAAAAAACTCCCATATGGTTCGTTTCTTTGTCGCTTAATAGTTAGGATGTTCCTTGTAACATGCTGGTTACCGGTAGTATTATGGTTGAGTTTAATTTAATAATATTTGTGTTTGAAAAAAAAAAAGGNCACACAGCCAGGACTTACCAAAAATACAAAAGAAAAATAAAATATAACACACGCCTACAAACAAACGTAAAATGCAACCTCCTCTTCTTCTTAATGGTCTTCTGCAACTGCTACTCGTCCCAAGCACACACGTCAATCTACTGAACCAAGACCAAGAGAGACTAACAAATCTAAAGCTCTCAAAGTTGTAAACTCCGGTCAAACTCGAAAGGTTATGCAGATCTGACGAGAATATGAGACTCATGCTCAGAGTTGCGTTCCAAAAAGCCCCTTGACCAGGTAGTGATCGAAAGCCAAAGAAGCCTCAAGCCTCACCGACGGGTGCCTCCGTCACCAGCTCCAACCCAGGCTGGAAAGATGGGCGGCTGGAGGACCGCCAACGACCATCCCCCAAACCAATGCGAGTAGATGGGATGATGAAGAAACGATGTAGTCGCCGGCCCGACCATGGCCGAAAAGGTGACACGCTATTGTAGGTCGATCGAGAAGAAGGGGGAGACAAAATTTTTTATTTAATTTCTTCTAGCTAGCAGACTGGGCTTGGATTTGTGGAGAAAGAAAGTAATAAAGTCTTCAATAATACCTAAGCTCCAAACTATATATTGTCTAACTGACCTTTGAACAAAGTACATTAAAATTAATATAAGTTGCATAAGTTATAAAATAACTAGTATGTCCTCTCATCTTTTATTCCAAGTGACTTAGTTCGCAGAACTTTAAGAAATCAACAACCCACTGGTTGATTCTGAAATTTTCGTGACACATACTAAATCATCCTTATATTCATATGAGACATGTAGAGTAATCATTATTTTTTAAAATAAACCTCACCTTGTCGACATGAAAATGTAATTATCGAACGCCTTATTATCTACAAAAATAATTTAAACATACAATTACAATAGTATAGAATAAATTTCAGTTGAACAATTAAATAGTTAAATACCGGTATAACTTGAACTTCTATCCATGATCATTAAAATTCTAAAACACTGGCTAACTTAAATTATAATATATTTCAAAAATTAATAACAATTTTTCTATTATCAATTTATATATATATAAATTAATCATAATTTTACAAGTTTTGATTTGACATGCATATATAAAAAATATACTTTCACCTTAAAATAAAATTAATTATTTGTCAATATTAAATAAGAATTAAATTATTTATTAAGTAAATAATTTTTTCTTTATCAAGTCTATGATACAATATGAATTAGAAAATTGATAATAATGTACGAAGTGTAAGTTGTTTAAGTAATCAGTGTTATTTTAAATATCATTAATAATGTATTTTTTGTGACTTATTTAAAATTTTAGACAAATCTTTTTTTGTTCTTAATTCAAGAATAAAATTTTCACTTGAAATTTATGCCATTATCAACAAACAAGATATAAAAATTCATAAAATATTTAAAATCTTACAAAACTCAGCTGCCTCATTTACTGTGTTAGAAGGTTTAATTTAAAAACTTGGTAAAAACCTTGATTCATCCACCACAACCCCTAAAATTGCAACATTAATAAAATAACGCTTTTTTTAGACTGTATATATTAAAACTGCCGCAAACTACCTTCTGCTCGCCTTTGCTGTTCGTCTCGGCCGGCCGCCGGCCCCAACAGTGCCTCGACAAGGTGTCGCATCTCTCTCTCTCTCTCTAATTATTTGTGAATTCAGTGTATACTTCTCCAAGTTATGCGCAGATATTTTGTTCTGCTGAAGTCCGAATGGATAGTTTGATGTTGTGTTGAAATTCGATATATAGTTTTTGAGCTTCGAATGTAGCTAGTTCGATTAAGATTGAAGAATTTTATGGAACAAGTAACCGTGATTTAGTTAGCTTGCAGTGGTTGAAAGGCGAATAGTATTCAATTTCAGTGAGTATTCAACACTTTTGCATCAAAACCTGGAAAATGGCGTAGATAGATTGTTGATTTTGATTTTCATTTCTAATTTCAGTTACTTATTTGTGAGGTGCATCAAAAGCTGGAAAATGGCGTAGATAGATTGTTGATTTTGATTTTCATTTTTAATTTCAGTTACTTATTTGTGTGGATTGGAGGTGTTCATTTTCAAATATTGAGACCGGCATGAGTTTCTTCAAGTAATCCTATATTCTTTTTCGAATTAATTTCTGAGTATTTTGCCATTAGAGAACAGGAATTATATCATTGATGTGGTTTTTCAGTGTTTGTACTGTTATTTTTTGGTAGATCATGGACTATTTCTTTGTAAGAGGCTTGTACCATGACTCATGGTTTTAGAATATACTTTAGCTACGGTGAAAGATTAAAAGATTAAAGAAAGACGAACAAAAACTGATTAGGGGAAAGAATGACAAGTGATTAGTGCAAGTGATTGCTGAGCTCTCATTGCATATGATCAATGTAAATATTTATATTCCTCTCTGGCATTTTATTCGCTAGTGCATATATTTCTCTTGAGTCTTTTGCCAGCGAAGGCCTTACACCAGTGATTGACGGTAATGGTTATGAAACTCATTTGGTTCTTTATTATGTGTTGGATCACTTAGATGGATTTGGTATATGTACCAAACGAGGACACTGCAGATATGGCACAGAGGACCACAGATGGAAATACAGCTCAAGTTGATGATTATAAGAATAAAGTTGATGAACTTTTTGCGAAGGTTGGCAAGGTAAACTTTTACTCAATTCCAACAGTCCAAATTAAGGTAAATGCAACAGCCACTGTATTCATACATGTACTGTAATCTCGTCTGATTTGCAGCTTGAGCAAAGAGTGAATGAAGTTGAACAATTTTACTCACGATTAAATGATTCAAACACTTCCAAAAATGCTTCAAGTTCCAAGGACAAAGAAAAGGAGAAACATATTCCCAGCATGAAGAAGCTACAGCAGGATGCTTCACGCAGAGAGGCTGCCGCTGCTAAGAGAATGCAAGAGCTTATGCGCCAGTTTGGTACTGTATTTCGTCAGGCAAGTCCATTGAATTAAGTTTAACTACTTTACACATTGCACTGTTTGACATGTATTACGATGGCATTTCATTCCGTTTGATTTGTATTTTCTGAGCTTGAATGCTGCTTTTATGTATTTTTCTAATTCATGTGCTCAACTCATGAGTTCTCTAGTAATGTGGCTCATTTTCACTGGACCAGAACATCAAATGAAAACTATTTCTGCGTGAGCTTGTTTTACGTGCCCTTATCATGGGCTTTTGTTCTATGTTTCCCCGTGTTAGCTATGCTTAATGATCGGCCAAGCAATTTGAGAAAGTGTGTGTTCCATTCTATTATAAGGATATCTTATGCTGCTGTTTAGTTTGGAAACTTTCTTCAGTTAAATATCATCATCTAACGTGAAGCAATAATCATTTACTATTTTTCGTGTTATAGATGACACAACACAAGTGGGCATGGCCTTTTATGCAACCAGTAGATGTTGAAGGACTTGGTTTGCATGATTACTATCAGGTACAACTTGTTGCTTGTTTGCTGGTATTTTGCCCATTGTCTTTTGGCTACATCAAACTAAATGTGGTTATTAATGCATGTGATTGGAATACTTGCTCTTCTCTCCTTCAGTATATACTAAAAATAGGATAGATAAAGAAAATGTAATGTAAGGTGGAGACATATTATATCATAATCCTTGACTCATTTGGTAGCAAATGCTGGATGACCATGTGTCATCCAATTGATTTTGTGGTTGTCTTCTCAATTATATGGTGCGAAATTGGAGTTCTCATCCCTTCATAGAAGAGTGAAGTGTGCATGGTGCCCAAAACAAATAAGTTCCATTCTGAAGAAAAATTAATGCTAGGTCTTTTATCTACAATATTAATTTCCCCAACCTAGAGCTTGTCATATTTATAATAAATAATCCATGAATTACTAGAAAATACTCGTGGGCAACTTTATTTTATGGTAAATTTTTTTGGAAGAAGTGCTACCTTAGGGGTTCGGGTGTATCATGAACTGATTCTTTGGAAATGATCTATCAGATTATTGACAGACCCATGGATTTCAGTACAATAAAGAATCAAATGGAAGCCAGGGATGGTACTGGTTATAAGCACGTGCGCGAGATATGTTCTGATGTACGCTTGGTCTTTAAAAATGCGATGAAGTATAATGATGAGAAAAGCGATGTCCATGTCATGGCAAAATCTTTACTGGAGAAATTTGAGGAGAAGTGGCTGCAGTTCTTGCCAAAAGTTGCAGAAGAGGTAAACTTTAAAGATTGATGGCTGGCTAGAATTTTCATTTATGGATAATATAGTGTGTGTGTGTGAGAGAGAGAGTGTGTCTGCATCTGGGTTCAGTTCCTGAAAAAATATTGACTTTTTGTGAATCTGCCTTGTGGATTTGGTTGGCACTTTATCCATCTCTGATCACTTTTTGGAACAACTGGCACATCAAATTTTATGGAGATTTGTACTGACGGAAACTTTTATATTATTTACAGGAAAGAATACGAGAAGAGGAGGAAGCCGAAGCACAAATGAACTTGCAGCTAGCTCAAGAGGCTGCTCATGCTAAATTGGCCAGGGATATCAGTAATGAGGTGTGATACAAACTCTATTTCTCGTCTTTCTTTTCTTTTTTGGTACTAAAAAGAAGTCACCTGAAGGAGTTGTAGACTTTTAGTGTTTGATATTTTATCTTCAATCTGTTTTCAGCTTTATGACATTGATCTGTATATAGAAGAGCTCAGGGAAACGGTGGTAAAGAATTGCAGGTTAGTTTAAGTTCCAAATTTGGTTTACACCCTATTTGTGTTAATATCTCATACCAGATTTAGGTTTATTGATGGCCTTGGGTAAACAGATGAAAAGATCTTTAACGCATTTTAGGAGGTTCTTTCAAAGTTTCAAACATTTGGATTTGTAAAGACTACTTTCAGAAGAACCGTTCAAGCTAGCTTTCCGTAGCATTTCAACTTGCTTACATTTTAATAAATGCTACAGTAAATAAGTTGTAATTTTTTTTTAAGCTAGAGTGTCAAATAAATATCACAGTTCAATTTTATTACTCCTGAACTATCTTGTAGTAAAATTAAGTATAATGTAAGGGTGTCCGAAAAGTAAGATGTTACTAGCACTGGAGTAGTTGTATTCACATGATCTCACTGCAACTACAGTTCAGATCCTACTTATATATTCCCCTTTTTATCATTTTGAACTTGAACTAGTTTATATGACATTTCTATGTAGCCTTGACCTTAGTATCTGGTCAAACGAGATGATCGCTTTAATAATCAGTGAGAGATTCCAAATAGAGAAGGTTTTATGAAGTTTCATTTAATGAAAGTTAGCATGCACATAGAATTGATACATCCTTTTGCTCTGGCCATGTAAATTTTTAAAGAGAAACTATTTTTAAAGAATAGTTTCTGTGAATTAATCTGAAAATTACCGAGTAAAGATTATGCCGTTTATCATACTTTCCTCGATTCAATGCTAACTGTGGAAAAAATTTCTAGACATATATCTACCTTGGAGAAAAGAAAGCTAGGGGCTGCCCTCTCCAAATTATGCCCTGAAGACCTTAGCAAGGCACTCGATATTGTAGCTCAAAATAACCCCAACTTCCAAGCCAATTCCGAAGAGGTCGAGCTCGACATAAATGCTCAGGTTCGTTAGCAGAAGAACTGTAGCACAATCTAACTAATAATTATTCTTTTCAATATATTTGAAGATTGTATACACTTCAGTTTTTTCTGTACTCTGTATTTTCAATTTTTTTTTTTTTCTCTTTATGTTCAGAGTGAATCGACTTTGTGGAGGCTGAAGTTTTTTGTGAAGGATGTGCTAAAGGCTCGAAATGAGATTGAGAAAAATAACATGAATGCTGCGAATGCTGCTGACGAGCAGGATAACAATATAATCTCCAAACGTAAACGAGAGATATGCGATGCTCTTGCAAAGACTGCCAAAAAACGCAAGAAAAAGCCAGCAGGTTCATAAATTGTTATCCAGACTTGTTGAGGGTGTAATTTTTGCTTCAATTTTTTTTTTTTTCCCTGAATTTTTCAAAGCTTTTGAAGACGAAGCTTTGTTGTAGTGTTACAAAGCCCGGTGTT
>BKCP01006527.1:86660-152399 GCA_008636005.1 Striga asiatica
GTATTTTACTCTTTTTCCTTACTAACTATAGTCGTGAAATTGGAAAACATGTTATTCGTAACTCGTTTGGTGTTACGTTATGCAAAACAATCAATATTCCATCATGCCATGTGCCTATTGGTAGGAAACATGTGTTGCAAAATAGTTTAATTAATATAAGAATATGATCATATACAATCTGTTAGTTGCACATAATTTTCTTTTTATATCTTCAAATAATGTCATCACAAACATACGTTCTTAATTTCAAAATTTTCCCAAACTGACAGAATNAAAAAAAAAAAAAAGTTGCATATTTAGAGCAATTT
Organism: Striga asiatica; assembly: GCA_008636005.1. Classification (NCBI taxonomy): domain Eukaryota; kingdom Viridiplantae; phylum Streptophyta; class Magnoliopsida; order Lamiales; family Orobanchaceae; genus Striga; species Striga asiatica. Next base: position 86,969 of record BKCP01006527.1, read on the forward strand.
ATGCACTACGTACAACATAAAAAATCACAATTACAAAAAGGCACATTTTAGGAGTTCTATTTATCTAGACACGATTAGGAGTTGTATTCAAAATTACAATTAACCCTTGTTAACAAAAAAATCTCTTTTTTATCCAAGCATGATTGAGATTTTGAAAAACCTGGTATATTTAATTTGGATGTTTTTTAAATGTTTTCAAAAAACATTGATTTTTTAAAAATTTGAAAGTATTTATTTGGTATTTTAATTTTTTTTTTAATGAAAAGTCATGTGATATTCAATTTCATTTTCTCTATAGATTTATGATTTGTCTAAATTTATTAAAATTATTGATTTTTTTTTTTAGAAAAATACGTATAAGAAGTCCTATTACCAAATTCCGCCTATAAATTTATTTATTTTTTTAATTATATTGAATAAAAAACTAACATAAATCTTAAAGAATTTCATTTTTCTTAAACTCTTAATCAAACCCTCAAATCAATATGATTGAATGCCCAAGCTTAATTCTTGAGGATATTAGCATCATGAAAGTCACCAATTTGCAGCTATGTCACATTGCCACAAGTGCCAAGAGAATAGGCCTATTTGAGTTCGCCATACCCAAGGAAAATTTATATATGTGTGGACATTGCTCACATGAAGTATGTTACCATTGGATGTGTCCTAGAAAAAACAGAATTTGGGTTTTTTATTTTACAAGTCCAAGAGAATAGACCTATTCGTTTGAGCCGAAATAATTCAATAAGCCTAATATAAACTAGGCTTGTTTGCAAAATAGATCACAATCTATATTTCAGTTGCAATTTGAATAATTTCTATTTTAAATAATTTAATACACGAATTTTCTGTTGTTTTTCGAATTTAAGACATGGATCAAGGAATGGAAAACTACAACTCCATAGCATACAAATTAAATAAATAAACAATAATAAAAAAAAAACACGATTTACCACCACCTTTTAACGTAAGTTACACAAGACAAAAGATCGATTAAAACATTCATCTGAATCACCTCATCAATCGAAAAAGAAACAAGAATCGAAGTTGTAGCCCTGAGGTTCTACACCGGCACCATCCCGAACCCTAAAACCCGCCAACCTATGCTTAGTATTTATCAACCCAAACTATAAATTACATGACTTCCATCAATAAAAATACTTTGGCCCCAATGCATCGCAAAAATTCTGTTTGTATTCTAACGGTTAAGTTGAAAATATTATTTTATGCATTATGCACGACATATCAAGAAAAATATTATCGAAAACATCCAGTCACGAAAAACTATATTGTCTATTGTCACATCTAATAATCTCTATACCCCAAACTGTAGATTATAGGACTTCCATAGACGAAGTACTTCAACCCCAACGTGTCGTCGAAATTTCATTCATAATCTAATGTGATAGGTAACTCTGAAATTATTATTTTTTACGTTTCTAGAACTATGGCGTCCATTGTCACGTTTAATAATCCCTCACGCCCCAAACTACAGATTATAGAACTTCCACAAATGAAATACTTCGACCCCAATGCGTCATCGAAATTCCTTTTGTAATCTAATGTGATAGATGGGTCTGAAATTATTGTTTTATACATTATCGAAACTATGTCCATTGCAAACTACAGATTATAGAACTTTCATAAACGAAATACTTCAATCCCCATGCGTCATCGAATTTCCGTTCGCAATATAATGTGATAGATGAGTCTGAAATTATTATTTTATACATCACAAAAAACTATGACATCCATTGTCACATCTAATAATCCCTCACACCCCAAACTATAGATTATAGAACTTCCATAAATGAAAAACTTCGACCCCAATGCGTCATCAAAATTTCATTCACAGTCTAATGTGATAGATGAGTATGAAATTATTATTTTATACATCACCGAAAATCATGTTGCCCAATACCACATTTAATAATCTCATTCCCCAAATATAGATTATAGGACTCCCATAAACTATAATTCTTTTGCCTCAATGCATTCTCGAATTTCAGTGAATCGAAAATTGTTATTTTATACATTATCAAAAACTATGTTGTCCATTGTCACATCTAATAATCTTTGATCATGCCTGCAAAATATAGATTATATGACTTCCATAAACAAAAATGCTTCAACCCCAATGAGTCTTCAAATTTCTGTTTGCAATTTGATGTGATAGATGAGTCTGAAATTGATACAAAAAAGTCTCTCTCTCTCTCCCGTCTAAAGAAAAAACCCTTGCCCAACTCGCTTCCTCCGATTATAAGCCGTCTGCCTTCCATAGAGGACTTCGAGCTTCGTCGGCGGTTGCCGGCCCTTGACCCCCTGGCTCTTGTCCCCAATTTTTCGCTCTGCTACCCGATGCCCTTGAAGCCGAGCCTAGTCTGCTGCGGTAGGGCTTCGTATTTTCCGGCGCCGATTCGCGACTTCGGGGTGGTGGTGGAGCCATGGCGCTGTTCTGGGGGTGGGACGCGTTTCAATTGCTTGGTGACCTTGGTGGTTGGGCGATTGAGGTGTTGTTGCTACTTGAAGTCTCCCCTCTGTTTCTCGGCTTTTGGGTTGCAGGGGTCGGCCGTTCTTCTGCCCTAGGTGTTGGTCGGACAGGTGATGCGGTGTTGTGGGGGCTTTGGTCAGCTTCCAGGCGTTTCTTGGGTTGGGGCTGAGGCCATGGCATTCTTTTGTCGGTTTGGGGCAATTTGGTGTTATGGCCGTGGTGCGGGGTGGCTTGGTGTTGTTCTGGGGCTAGGGTGTCGTCACCGTTAGGCAACCGAGTGGTTTAGGCAGTTTCGGGGTCGGTACATCTGGCAGCAGGATTCACAGCCATCTTATTTCTGCTGATTCGGTTAGGTGTTGCTTCTTTGGAAGGGCTTGTTTAGTTGTGTTGCTTTTGTTTTGATTAGTAGTTGAGTGTTTTTGTATGTTTTTTAGGTTGTGTGTTTGTGTTTTTGGTCTGAGCGTTGACCTCAGTTTGTCCGAGTGTAACCTTATTATCCTGTTGGGATCCTACACTCGGGTATTACTCTGTTGGGGTCTTTGTATTTGTGTGTAGTTTTTAGTTGTTTCTGTATTTTACCCTGTTGGGGTCAGTTATCTAGGCTGGTCTTCTAACCTGTCCTCCTACTTTTCTAACCTGTCCTCCCATTTTTCAGCTGTTGGCTGCTTGTATTCAGCTATTAGTTGTTTGTAATCTCACTTTTTTTTTATGTTTTATAACAAATCTTTATCGTTNGAGTCTGAAATTATTATTTTATACATCTTACAATACATATAAAAAAAAATAATTATCGAGAAATACATTGTCCATTGTCACATCTGCCCCCAACAACAAAACCGGATCAGATGTAAATAATAGTATCATTAGAGCTGAGCACATGTTGGAGGATTGTCGCTCCAAATATATCAGCACAAATATCAATTATCATATACTCACTGCACAATTTATTTTTGCATCAGAAAAAAACATTTTCCGTACAGGTAAATCGGCAATCGATCCATGGCGGATAAACCTAACAGGGACGCCAGCAGCGGCCACATAGAGACGAGCAAGGCGGAGAGACACGTGTGGCTCATGAAGTGTCCGCCCGTGGTCGCGCGCGCCATGCAGAGCAACCACCACCACCAGCCCCTGCCGCCGCTCTCCGCCGACGCCGCCGCGGGCCCCGTCGTCGCCAAGGTCGTCGTCGCGGTAGATCCGCTGCTCCCCAACGACGACTTCTCCTCCACGCAGGTACATGTGTTGAGCCGAATTTGGATGCGTGTTCGTGTTCTGTTTATGCTGGCCAATTTCGATTTTCTCATTTTCTGTGTTCGTTTTGTAATGTCGATTTTTCCTCCGATTTTGAAATTGCATGGGCTGGGTTGTGTGGAGCCGAAGCTGTGTGTTTCTTGGTGTTTGATGTCGCATGCATGGATTTATCTATGCTCAATTTTATCGTCGTCTCCAATTACTAAGAGCTGAGTCTTCGAATTGGAGGCCTTTTAGCTGGGTGTTGTGATCTTGAATGGAGTATCATTATGTCCATTAAGTTATACATCTTTTGTGCCTACCTTATGTGATTGAGAGGGTTTGAAATTACTCGGCACTGTTCTCTTATAGTTCCAAGGACTAAGTTGGTTTTGAATGGTGTCATCTCTGGTTCGATTTTAGAAATTTGAAACCTCCCATTGATCTCCACATTCTCGTCTTGAAATACGAGTGATTTGTGATTTTGGGAAATCTATGTTGAAAAATGTGCTAACCTTGACAAATATGGTCCCCGATGACCATTGTCCTATTGATTGTTCACTTCCTATCACTTAGTTTAGTCTCCCATTGACAATATGCTTCCTTAGCACACAATCATTTTACCTTGATAATCGGGGATTTATTTGAGGGATTCATTGTTCTTTTTTATTTCCGGAAGTGTGTCGGTGTACGTTTTATTTTGTTACAGTGAATTCCTATACCTACGTAATCTTCATGTCTGGGAATTAGGAGACGTGTATAAAGTGAATCTAGAGTGGTCCTTGGGATGGAATTGCTTAATTGGGTTCTGTTTAAATCACTTTCCCTTCATATTAAACACTTCCATTCATCTGATTCCATATTTAAAGAGCTACAGGTATCGATGGTGGTTAATACTTTGTATCAAACGACTCTGACCTTGTAGACCAGGTCAAAGTCTCATGGCTCTTTCGTCTTATTCATGTCTTTTTGGGCACTCAGATTATTATGTGTATCACCACTCAGGAATGTTGTTTTTTAGTATTTTTAATATTTCTTTAACCCTTTATGCTTCTTAGCAGGATGCTAATTTCAGCTCTATCTCAGTTCTGCCGTGTAAATGCTACCATTTCTTTCATAATTCTTCCATGTGCTGCTAATTATGTTAACCCTAATTATAGAAGGATCTTACAATTCATGAATTCAATACATAATACTCATATGTTGCATTTGTACAACTGAGAAATTGAATTTTTTTGGTGTCCCATTTTCACTTTTGTATTCAATGATGAAAGTTACTGCAGTTCCTCATTATCTGAAGTGATTTGGTTATTTTGATATTCATCCTTTTCATAAAAGAAAATGCCTTCTTATAGGTCATTTGACAGTTAGTCTGAGACTGATAACCGTTGCACAATTGACGATATGTACATTCTTTCTCCATTTTAGGTGGTAGAGCATTATTTTTACAAATGCCTGCCAACCTTAATTATTTTTCCTTAGATTCCAGGTCGAGGAAAAACCACTGGACTGCCATTTTTTTTGGCTTTCCTTCTCTTTATATTAACTCTCTACGTTTGTCTTATTATCAGTTCACTATGGAGTTGGCTGGCACTGCTGATAGAAACACGCCAAAGAGCTACTCGATGAACATGTCCACAGATTTTATGCCTATGTGTGTCTTTGCCGAGTCATCTCAAGGTGGCTGCAATTGTTTATTACACAATAGTCGTATTAAACAACAATTTATATTCTTGGTTGAAGATGAGGCGTTTCAGTCAGGACCAAGGACAGTACATTTAAAGTGCATACTTGCTATTAATATATTATCAGTAAGCCTCAGCCTTGGAATCCTTCTCCTATCATCTTGATAAAGCTTTTCTTGCAATAGACTAGTGTGCAAATATTAGAGTTTTCACAAAATAATGAACTTCTGCATTTACGTCTCCATGCCCATGGTATTTGTATATGATCACATGATCACATAAAGTAGTAACTGAAAATCCAATTAATGGTGGAAACATTTTCCACTACGAGTTAGTATACATTTAAACTCTTCTGGAGTAGATTTCGTACCAGGGAGCTGGGGATCTATGTGATTTTTTAATTATCTTCTATGAATTCAAGAAAGGTCAATTCTTCTAAATAATAATAATGTGGTTTTATGCTCTCGTACCTTTCTTCACATTTTTGTATGCTGTTGTTGTTGTCATTTTTAACAGTCATAGCTATCATTGAGACAAGATGGATTGTTCCTAAGTACTCATAATAGATTAATTAGTTAAGAGTCAAGGTTTTTTCTTAGTTGAAGAGTATGTTGATACTTCAACTGTAAGTTGCTTTGTAACATCCCTGATAAATTTCAATATACATTAGCATGTCTGCTTCAATCTTTTTTATTTTTATGTTGATCTTTTTGTTTAACATAGTTCAGTCTAATTATTAACGTAGCACACGCAATGACATCTCTAGCAATTATCCAGATTTTTGGCTTATGTTCATTTGTTGCTGGTTGAGGCATATGCTTCTTCAAATTATCTTGCAATATTTTATTTTTTAACACTTCATACTGTTCCGTGACTCCGCGTCAAATTGTATGCAGGGAAGCCTTCTGTGGAGGGGAAAATCTACCATAAATTCGACATGAAGCCACATAATGAAAATATGGAAGATTATGCAAAACTATGTCGGGAGAGAACTAACAAGTACATGACTAGGACAAGACAAATTAAGGTATACTTTTCTTCATTGAGAAAATTTTATCATGCCGTATGTGATATTTCATCTGGAACTAGAAGCGAGATGGGCTTTCTTTGAAACGAGCACGACAGTCTGTTGCAGAATCTTAAATCGTGTTTGATGTATCTAATTTCTACGTGGTATCCGCACATCTTCGATTTTTGAAACTACAAGATAATGCATGACCATTACGCATAGTTAAAATTAAGTGGGCCCCTCACGTTTAGTGTTACACTAGCACCATCACATTCCAGCATTGAACATTTCAAACAATGACCCTCCAAGCCAAATATACTTACATAACTAGAGTTAAACTAGAAAGGGTACAATTTTGACATAAATCTGACATAATAAAGACATTTTTAAATCGGAAATTGGAAGTTGGAACCATGCAGCACCTAACTAGAAGCGAGATGGGCAGCAATCATCTAAACCAGAACTAAAGACATTTATTCTTCTGTTTGATGTGTAAATTATATGGCATCTTATCTTTTGCACAACTCTTGCTCAGATAATTGACGATGATAGTGGGATGCGCATGAGGCCCATGCCAGGAATGATCGATATGAAGTCCTCTGTATCGGTGGTATATTTTTTCTTGTTGAATATTTGTGAAGCTGATTATATTTGTTTCTCCACATCATGACCTCCTTTCAATCTGAATATTATATCCTTAATTTAAAAAACAAAATCTTCTGTTACGTATGAATAGGATAAGAAAGCTCCAGCGAGGGGTTCAGAAACGAAAAGAACAAGAAGAGACCCTGAAGAAATGGAAAAGATAATGTTTAAACTGTTCGAAAGACAGCCAAATTGGACATTGAAACAGCTGATTCAACAGACAGATCAACCCGAGGTGTGAACCAAAAATTAACTTAACTGTATGCTTGTAATGTTAGATAAAAAGGAATAACTGAGCATGTCTATATAATTTACCTTTCTTGAAAGGCATGACAGTTAATTCTCTTGACAATGTCAGGTGATTCATTTAATAGGCCCTTTCCTTGTGTTCTTTTTGAAATACATATTGTTTTTTCGAACGGTATCTTGTACCAAATGATCTTTTCCCTTTATTCATTTATTATATCTTTTATTTTTCATTTATGTAGCAATTTCTTAAAGACATGCTCAAGCTGCTCTGTGTGTACAACAATAAAGGAGCCAATCAAGGTTCATATGAGCTCAAGCCCGAATATCGGAGATCAGAAGATAAATTAAGTTCATAGAGACTACGTTTTATCTCATTAATCTACTAGAATCAGATATTATATCCTCAATAATGTCCAGTTTTCTTGGAAAAATTAAGCAGTGTTTTTTACTGCCTTTTCCAGTTGACAGGCCAAATTGGGACCTTAATGCTTGATCAAATTTACAGTTTTTGGCATAATTAATATTTTTAGTTCCAATGGTCATTAATCCATCATCTTCTATCTTGATGTTTCCAATGGTCAATAATCCATCATCTTCTATCTTTGATGTTTGAGTTTTATGTTACTGATAAATAGTTGGTCTTTTGTGGGTAAAGTTTTTGTCGATTATTCGATTTTGGTTAAATATTAGTATATTTAAGTTTTTGTCAATTATTCGATTTTTTCCATTTTAGAACTAATAAATAAATAAATAATATACTAATTTTGTAAAAGTTCCATATAGGATCGTTTTTAAGGGATTATTCAATTTGATGAAATGATAGTTTATTGCTCAATTAAAAGAAAAAAATCATTGTAAATGTAAGTTATTAATTTGCTTAAAATCATCTGAAAGTAATTTATTAATTGGTCTTTAATTATTTTTAAAAATAAAATTTAATGTCTTTGTAAACTGGGGATCCAAGAATTTAGGGGGTGCATTAGTTTGTGGCTTTGTATGATAGGCTTTTTAATTTTCTTAGCTTTGCATGATGTTTTAATACTTTTTAAAAATCGAGACTTTTTAATTTTTATTTTATTGAAATCCTTAAAAATTTAAAGTCTAGAAGTGAGATATGTTAGTATTTTAATAAGTCTTAAAAAAACTACAAGTATCAATGGTAAATTAATTGAATATATTTCGTGACTTTTTAAGAATTGTAAAAATTTCAAAAAGACAATTAAAAAATTTTAGAAGTTTTATGAAGTCCAACTTAAATTTATTAATATTCTTAAAATGGCAAAAAAGTTATAAAATTCAAAATTAATATACCTGTTGATACACTTATTACTACTAGTTCTTTTTAAAATTACATTTATTTAATAAAATTAATATATGAATTTATAAAAAAAAATAGTTCAAAATAAAATACACTACTGTTAATATCGGTCATTTTACCCATTAACACACCATTATTTACCAAAAAGGTATACGATCACCAAGAAATCTCTTGATGTAGAATGTCTCGATCCTACGTGTCAATTATAGTGCTTCATAATTCTATGTGTCAATTTTTTGTGTTTCGAGTTAATTAGATTTGAATTCTATCCATACATATTAACACTTTTAAAATTATAAAACAAATCTTATTATGGTGTTTTGTAATCCGATATGTCAAACTTGTAAAATTATAAAACAAATCTTATTCTGGTATTTCGTAATTTTATGTGTCATTTTTGTTTGCTTCGAGTTATGTAGATCTAAATTCATGCATACATATTAGGACATTTAAAATTATATAACAAATTTTATGTGTCGAATTCTGGTGTTTTGTAATCCCGTGGTGATTTAGAATAGTCAATGTAGATATGGATTCTATCTATATTTATTAGCACTATAAAATTATAAAACATTTGACTTATAAATTAAATTATAAATATATTTAAAAGTTAATAATAAATTTTATATTTATTATCAGTTTTCACATATAATATATCAAATTAATCATCTTTTGACGATATTTGATTTCATATCCATATTGCATATATAAAATAAATAAATAAATTATTTTTCTTTATCATAAAATAAAAAATCTATTAATACGAATTAAAAATTGATAAAAATATATCAATTTAAAAACATATCTATAACATCACATATTAATTGAAAACATTATTGTAATATAAGACGGACAAATCATACAAGCAAAAAGTTATATTTTAAATATAAATAATAATGTAATTTTTAAAAATTATTAAAATTTAAATATAAGAAACTTCTCTCTTACATTTTTTTAAGAATTTTAGTATAATGATTTTAATTACTTTATATATCATTTAAAAAAGTTATTTATAAATTCATTACATAGAAATTAGAAAAAATATTATAATATAAGACGGACAAATCGTACAAGTCTAAATTCTCAATTTAAATATAAAAAATAATGCAAGTTTTTAAAAGGTATTTCAAAATTAAATAAAACAAAATTTCTTTTACATTTAAAAAAAAAAAAATTAGCATAATTTTGTTAACTACCATTTGTATCATGACGAGTATCGTAATAGCGTTGTGTAAATCATACAATCGGAAATCGCAATTTTCCTCGGCGACTTCCATACATTTTCCTCTCCCTACAACTTTCGTACTGTTCGCAGCGAAAATGGTCTCATTCGGAGAGCCATGGCCGGAGCTCAACGACGGCATACATTACCGTGATCTTATTCGACCCTCCGATGCCGGTATACATCTCTCTCTACGCCGTTGCCGGACATTGTGTATAGCTACAGCGCGTATGCGAGTGTGAATAACATGTGTATTTTGTCCTTCCGAATTTTCAGGTGCGACGCTGATTGAGTTCTACTCTAGGAAGTACAAAAGCTCAGCTCCTTTGCACGGGTAAAATAAATTTAGCATCCTTACGAAGATGAAAAATTCATTATGGAGATGTATTTTGTGAAGCGCTGAGTACTGAGCAGCTGGTTGCAGAGAATTCACAATGAGCAGATAACGATCGATGGCTGTGTTGTGACCGATCCTGATACGATTCTCAGGTTTTGGATTTTTTTATTGATGCAATTTTCTGAAGGGCTGCCAACCAGTCAATTTGCTTCAAGTAGACCAGCATTTTTATTTTTTTTTGCTTTGTAATTTGTATGTTTTGTGTGTATTTAGGGGAGGTGAAGCACTGGTTTATCATCGCCTTCCTTGGAAAGAGCCCGATGCACCATACTTGCTGGAAATTCTGTACGAGGATGGTGATGTGGTAAAACGATCGATGATTTGTTGCTGTAGGCTGTAGTGTGTTTACTGTTATATTACTTACAAGTGCCTGTTTTGAAGAATAAAGAGTCAAGTTGTGTATAGGCTGGTGTGGATTATCATTGAGAAATGGGAACATTATGAATGTATGTATATATGGCTGCATAATTCTAAAAATATGTTGTGGACTCAGATTGCTTTGAATAAACCCTCGGGATTACAAGTTCTACCCGGAGGACTATTTCAGCAGCGAACTGTCTTGACGCAACTCCAAAGGCATGCAGGTACCTCGACTACAAAAAAGCATCAAGAGTGTCATCCTGTTCCTGTTCACCGTCTCGGGAGGGGCACGTCAGGTTATTATTCTATATTAGCTAGTTAGCTATGTATGGTTGCAGACTAGTTCTACCTCAAAGTGCTGCTTTCTTCAGATGATTTTGACAGATGTTAAGAGTTTATACATCTTATTTAATTGCATGAAAGGATAGGTGGTTAAATGTTGTCTGAGAATTTGTATTTATCATGTACTTGGTCAATTTTATATTGGAGAAACCAAGCTGGAGATTTTTTTTTTTTGACCTTCTCATTAAAACATTGTTAGTTCGAACTCTGTATTCAATTAATAATACGGTGATTTCTCTTTTTGTTACGAGTTAGCATACTGTATACATATATACATGTGTCCTTATTGTATATGCTCACTTGCTTGTGTCCCTGTAGACACAAACAAATTGAAACCAAAGTCTTTATGACACTACCATTGTCATAATTTGAGATACATAAGAATATGGACAAAGGTTTCTTGATTTTGAATTTCAGTATTGAGAATTCAGGTAATAGGTTATGGTTTCTAGTAGACTTCATGATGCCATAATTCAATCTTTTAGCTGACTAATTAACGTGCTTTGTTATTTTCCATTTTTCTTTCCGGCTAAAAAGTACTATTTGAAACTCGAAATGTCTCTCAGGATCATGAAAAATTTCATGTTTGTTCATTCTTTTTTGCTAGGAATATTACTTTGTGCAAAAACAAAGATCACAAAATCTCGTCTGGCAGCTTTTTTGGCTGATGGGACATCTCTTGTTGCGGTATGTCGGTGAGTGAACATCTAGTCAGTTGTTTTAATCATCTTCAATTTGCTCTTAACTGATTTCATGGACCAGTTTATACTAAACAATGAAGCAGCAATAACATCTGTGTTTCAGTTTGGAGCTCAAAATCCACATGTATATTTTTTCATGGTTAGGTTCCTATCGTTTGTTTGTATGTACCAGTAACTCATCCTTGATATGCATACAGGAAAAATGATACAGACCAAAAGTTAACAAGGAATATAACAAAAGTATATCGAGCCCTAGCAAGTGGGATCATAGTGGAAAATGAGGTATTGAAAAAAGATATATATATATATATATATATATATATTATCTCTGTTTGCAATTTGAATTCCTCTATGTTGATCAACTGGGTTTCTTATGCCAGAAACGAACATTCATACATGATTAGCCCATGGGCACCACATACCTTCCCATGTTTGTAAATACACTGTACATTACCATATTCTTCACAGGTTGTCATTGATCAACCAATTGGGCCCGTTAAATATCCTGGTGTTGCCAAGGGGTTGTATGTTGCCTCTCCTACAGGTTCTGTTTTTCTTTATTCGAACTTTCTCCTTCAGATTTTGAAAATATTTCATCAAGTGTCATAAATTACCAGAACGTAGTGCCCTTTTTTCTCTCATATTCTCCCAGTCTACCATTCTATTGCTCTTAAAATGTCTACCTATGAAAATTACCAGGGAAACCAGCCTTGAGCAAAGTTGTTGTTCTGGAGAGAAACTTGCTGAGCAATTCCACCTTAGTCAAGGTTTGCCTGCAATATCTATTGGAATGTATAATATGCAAAGTCGGGTTTGCTTTGGTGGCTGTTTTGATGTTCCAGGAAGTTTTTTAAATCCATTATTTTGTGTGTGATACAATCTCAGTGTACTTGTATTAAGGAGCCCAGAGCATCATTCTTAACACGATTTCACAGCTAGTCTACAAGGTTTGAGGGGTGACCTGTAAAATCTGAGAGAGCGACTATCTTCTCACTTCATATAGTAATAAAATGAGTAGAACTTGAAAACCAATATCCGATATAATTGGCATGAACAGAGATTTATAGCATGATCCTCTAGAGTCTGCCATCCAAGGTAAATTTCTGATAATATATACGAAAGTTATTACGGTAAAGCTTTACACCAGCTTTATAAAGGTCATTCCAATAGGTCATTTTACATTTGCTTTAATTCTTTGACAAGATTGGTTGACCTTTTATTGCCTACATACATGCATATATTTTCCTAGTGACAAAATTTCATACAAGTTTCACTTCAGATTTGTGTATTTATTAGGTCGAAATCCAATCGGGCAGGCCACACCAAATTCGCATTCATCTTGCTTTCATTGGGCACCCACTTGTAGGTAACTCTCAGCGGGTTTAAAGTTTCTTTTGTCGTATGTTTATGTTCGTGCCCACAATTAGGTTGTGGACAACTTTAAGAAATTAACTAGTAGCTTCTTGTAGCTTCTTTAAAACTAAGTGAAATATTGCTGGAGTCTTCTTGCTGCATGAATTAGAAATTTATAAAAAAATAATAATAATAATAACTGATATTGCTCAAATATTTGGAGCAATCACTTAAAAGATATGATTCTACCACAAGATATTGTGCAAAATTTCTCGAAAAAGCGATTCGATTGATGGGACTTAAGATAATATTCGATGAGGATATTCCTTTACATTTCCACACTCATAATACAATAAAGGTTTTCGTATTTGCACCATGAAGACTCAGCCTAGTGGTATCTGATCGTCTGCTGGTGGGCAGAGATCGGGGGTTCGTATCCCTTTTTGTGCGTGCGTTGTAGGCCAGTTTATGGACCATTTATATGTATATTAAAAAAAATAAAAGAAACATATTTGCCGAGGAGTAGAATCTGTGAGGTAGAATAGAAGTATGTTTATTACATCAAGCATGATCTGAAATATTACTTGCTGCTTAGCAGGTGATCCTCTTTACGATATCGGTGGGCAACCAAAGTGTTCCGATCATAAGTCTGATGATGGAAGTTTTGCTCAAGATGGGTAAACTATATCTGATTTATTCTTGTTNCTAATATTTAGGTTCTTGAAAAATCTAATTCCTCTTTAGCGACTGAAAACCCTGATACTTAAGTAATTCTCAATAGTGTTCCATTCCGTTGCCCGCCATTTCGCTGTATTTTTTTTTTTTTAACATACAAGTCAAGGTTATTATAGAATCAATTAATTATTTATCATGAAGCATAATACGAAGAGATTTAGCATAAAGAGTCTTGAACTCTAGATCTCCACTACAATCTGGAACAAACGTTGTGATGTTAAGAAATTGATCTAATACCTAAGCCGAAGATAACCTTATTCCGGATTTTGCATCTCGGATCTTATAGTTTAGAATGAAATTGAGTAATGGTAGTCTCAGATAGCTTTATATCTGTCGTATGATGCCACCACACCCGCAAACCCTTTCTTTGCTCTTTGATTTTTTACTAAATAAATCTTCCTTTCTTCACCATGAAATCGTGTAATCACAAACATATATGGTCATATAGGTAGTCAATCTTAGAGTGTGTTTGGTAACCATTATAAGCTAACTTATAACTTATTTGGTTAGCTTACAAGTTTTCTGTATACAAATAAGGTTAGTTTGGTCGGATGAGTTTTTTAAAAAAGCTCGACCTTATCTCATAAGCTTCTTTGAGTAGCTTTTCAAATATGCTCGTTGAAATTTTTATTCCAGCTCGCTTATCAACTAATTTTACCAAACACTTTTCTTATATCAGCTAGTTTTTCAGTCATAAGCCATAAGCTTGAAATTCATTTATAAGCTATCAGTTAACTTATCAACTACCAACTACTTTTATTAACTAGTTTTACCAAACATAGCGTTATTATACTTCTTTGGGTTATCAAACTGTAAGATGAGTTTTTTGGTAGCCTCAGCAGAGATATTTCTTAATGCTTTGCATATTTAATCTGGTATCCTTATAAAATTTTGTGTAATTCTAACTAGCAGCTTTTACTGATGTCCAGTCTATAATTTTCTCTGTCATTTTATGTTCATAAGAGTACCTCCATTTTAATTTCAGAGGATATGAAAGGCCTGAAAAACCTGTTCCTGGTGACTGTGGCTACCATTTGCATGCACACCATGTAACTTTTGCCCATCCTCTGACAGATGAGGTACGTGCGTAGTCATGGCCAAATCCCGGTTCTGGGCCGTACCAATAAATTAATAAAAAAAATAAAAAAATAATAAAAAATTCAAATACAAATATAATCGCCGAACCGACAGTTCAATTTGTGAAAAAACATTTAACTGTACTGGCCCGGGTAAAACCATGGGCCAGTTCAAGGCCCGCGGACAATGGGCCTGACTGGGCCGAATACGTGTGTGTGAGATGAATTTGTGGATTGTCACACTTTGTAGAATTTTATACAAGGATTGGCATGTGACTAAATGCTGATTTAATAAGTGCATACTTCAAAGTATTTTTCACCAACTAATTTTCCCTTCTTGATCATGTTTTATACTTTTCTGCAATAACCATATTTCAGTACAATAAGTAACTCCAGTTAGCTTTATTTATATCTGAGGTCTTAAATAAAAATTTGAAGAAAGCAGGATTTTTTCCCGTTAAACAATCATGTCATTGTAAAGGCGCACTCAGTTTTTCCACCTATATGTAGAGAAATCACTATTTATCTTCTCTAGAGTTTGCAAAACACTCCCTGAGTTGTTAGTGACAGCTTCTTGAAAATGTGCTCTGTGAAGATGACAAAAAAAATTTCGCGTTATGCTTCAAGCTAGCAATGATTTAACCGAAACTCAAAATTTAGAACAATCAATTCCTGGAAAAAAAACAATTTGTAACATCATTTTTCATCTTTTTTTTCAGGTAATTGCAATCACTGCCCCTTTGCCACCTGTCCTACAAACAGTAGAAGAAGAATCCACAGAGAAGATGGCGTACGTCTGAATATAAACCGGTATTCCTTTCGAAAGTCTAGACTTAGTGATACAAATTTTCCAACATTTATGTGTTTTCATGGAAGATAACTTTGAAAATCTGGACTTTTTATTGATCCATATTTTTAAAGCATGAATGTATTTTTTTATGTTCCATGTTTGCATCCCTATATATATGAGGATATAAAAAAATCAATAGGTAGAATGTTCGGGATAAAGCTTGTGCAGATGGCCTGTTCAAGTGTGGATGATACGCAACTTTTGCTGCTTATTTTTCTACACTGCTTTTAATTCTTGAAAAATTCAAGTACAATATAATAATTTATAACTTAATGTCGAAAAAGATATGTCCGCCACTTGAGAGTTTAGTGCTTTTTTCTTTCCATATTTTCTATGAGTTAATTGACAGCTGTTGCAAGTGGTTTGATTTTTTGGCCCACGAGAGTCCCTTTCATTTGGTAAAGTCTACAGAAAAAAAAATAAACACCAATACATGAAGTCACGCTTTGTTGTCTCCCTTCACCACATTTTGGATGCATTATTTGGTAGAAGATATCCCCACCTACCACTCAATAATTCACACATTTTGGATACAAATTGAAAAATATTATTTTTTTAGAATAAGACATCAAATTGAAAAATATTATTTTTTAAGAACAAGACACCAAACAAGGAAATTTGGATCTAACATCCATTCCACATCAAGTTGGAAGGAATCTTGAAGGTAAGATACAACTTAACATACAGTCATCCAAAATCTCTATAGCAGCCACCTATCAAGGAGTTCAAATACATAAACTACCAGCATCAAGTAATTAACCTCTGGAAGAAAATGGAGATTTAAATACAGGCCCACATGAACAAATAGTTATACTTTCTCCACCAAATCAGTCAACAGAACCCTTTTTCCCCTGTATTTATACCAAATACAACAAATACAAAGCTCCTGCAAAAATCACAAAAGATCTAGGAAACTTCTTACCCCCAAAAAGAATAAGAGAAAAAAGGATCCTATTCAGAAATATTTCACTGCCTTGCATTGCTGAGTCGAAACAAAAACAAGAGAAAAATCGAACAACCAAAACAAAAAAGAAAGAAAGAAAAAAACTATAATACATACGCGACAAGAAACAATAGGCATAACTTGTCACGAACAAACTCGGCCTCTCCACTAAAAAGACCGATTAAATTAAACTTCAACTTACAGCTACCTGCCTACATCTCCATTACTCCTCCAAGTATCCTCCTCTCTAATTACATTCCCAGCCTGCACAGTTATACTCTGAGCCTTTGCATAATGCAGTTTAATTGCTGTGACGGGATCTGAAATACCCGAAGAACACTGGCCTCCAACCATCGATCTTGCTGCTTGCTGTTGCTGTTGCAGTCCCTGCACCAAACCAAACCCGTTTCTTCTTTGCATCCCTGAGAACAACACATCTTGTGATTGCTTCATATTATTATCCATGGTAAAAGGCTGCTGCAAATCCCGGTTTATCAACAGCTGGTAATCTGATGATAACCCGTTGTTCATTTCTCTTGCTTGGAAAAATGGATGATGGTCATTCTGGTCAAATTTCAAAGTTGGAGTAGAATGATTGTGGAAAGCTGTGGGGTATTTGGCCAACAAAAGAGTAGAATCGGGCAAAGAAGGGAATATTGTGGGCTGTGTTGTTCGGTTCTCATCCCAACAGCTGAAACTTTTGAAAGGAATACTATTGTTATTCTCAGAGGAGGTGAGATAACTGTTGCAACCAACCTTAGACTGAAAAGAATCTAAATTAACAACAGCATTGTCATCGCCACTGAATTTCAAGGCCAGTGGCTGCTGGTGATGATGATGATGGCCGTTATTATGGTTACTACTAACATCGTGATCGCAAGAACTGGTTTTTTTCTCCTGGGATGATATCAAGATTTTACCAAACAACTTCACATCCCCATTCTTTGAAGGCTGCTGGGGCTTGTCCAAATCAGGCGAGCAGCCTGATTGGGGTCCCGAATGATGATGATTCCTCATTGGTAGTTGGGGTGGTGGAAAAGGCACGTTTTCAATCTGACTTTTCAACTCAGTAGAACACTTCCTAAGGGAAAAATCTGCGTGCAGGTCTAAATTCAGTTTACCATCCCTCATAGGAACATTTTGTGTAGGAACATGTTTTATAACTTCACCATTAAACTCCTTCAGACTCTGCACCGAAACAGGGTAGCCCCTGAGAATATGGGAAGGCTCGACAGAATCTGAAAGCGAGTGACTTGAGATATGCGGCTGACAATCACCTGTAACAGAAAGCTTCTGAGGATGATTTTGGCTGGTCCCATTCGCACACACATCGGGTAGACCATCAGGGTGCCTTTGATACTTAATGGGAACAGAGAACAGTGTTGATGAGTCCATAGATTCAAGGTGCCCATTCTGCTCCAACGGGTGATTTTGGCTCACTGAATGTGAATTAACAGAAGGATGAGAGACATTTTCAGCCTTCACCTCAACTGGTGTACACCTTACAACATTCAGCTCAGTAGAATTTGCACCCACATCCTCAACCTTCCTATTTTCCAAATTATCATCGGACACGATGAGCTCGTGTCCTTCATTATCTTCCATATGATTCCCATTAGAGACCTTGGACAAACCCTTGTTATCATTATCAGCATCACTAGAACCACCATTTGGCTGACCATGGTCACTTCCTTCTCCAACTCTTACTGATTCAACAATAGTAGTGGATACAACCGAGGTTTTCACGTCAAGCTCGGGTGTAAATGCCCCAGCAACACAACTCTGTTCTTTACTGTCCACATTGAAATCCACAACTTGCTTATCATCGACAGGAATATCATCACCCATCGACAAATCCTTCGAGACGGGTTCAGCAACAACAGAGTCGATGGGCGCTTGACTACTTTCCACACAAGTTTTATTAAAATCAGGCTTCGACTCGCTTGTTCCAGGCATATCAGATTCACGGCTGCACTTTTCGGGAGGATCCACCTCCATTTTACACTCCGAGTCGTCATTAGCAGTAACCGACCCAATCTGCACAACACAATCATCTTCTGGGTCACTACTGCCATCACCTCCATCAACATCACCACCACCACAAACAGCAGCATTGCCAGGGCCAGGGGTAACACGGTCCAACCCTAGGCACTTCCGAGCCTTGCTAAAGAATATCTTACACTGCTCGACGGATCTCGTTCTAAGACACTGAGAGATCATCGCAAAGTCCTTGCCATAAGACGACACGGCCTGAACAAAGAAGGATTTCTCCTCATCAGTCCAGTCGGTGGTGAAGTCCACCATCTCCCCACAGCTCTCGTCTGAGCACTCGTCATCAACACTCTGCGTGACATCCGGAGTCAAAGGCCGTTTCACGCAAGAAGCGACTCTCTGATGATAACCATCAGTTGGGTCAACTGAACTTGTGATGCAGGAACCCATAGCCTCCCCTGAAGATAGTGAACCACAAATACCCGCCAAGACATCAGCAGCTACGGCATCATTATTATCCAGACTGTTTGATCTCTCCAATGGACCATGAAAAATCCTAGGTGGTGGTGCCTTTTGAGAACGAGATTCTCCAAGAAAGATCCTCGACGGTGCACATTTCTTCTGCTGAGTTTCTATCACATTAGCTGCAATCATGGAGGCTTCACCAAGTACATCAAGAGATGCAGCATTTGCTTCACGATTCCATCTTTTCCCATTAGCGACCAAGTATGTGGTGGGCTGGGACTTGCTCTGCTTTGTTACACCTGGCTTAGCTCTCTGAAAGCTTTCTGATTTGTGGTTCTTATAGTAAAACTCGACGCAATCTGCCACAGTCTTACGTTCCAGGAAGGATGCAATCTTGCTGAAATCTTTCCCGAAAATAGAGAGCTTGTCAATAAATATCTCCGTCTCGTCAGGGGTCCAGGGATTGATTATTGACCTCTCTCGTTCAGCAGCACAAGGATCTTCCACAATAGCATTATTCGAGACAAACCTTGACATTTTTATCCCCTTGTCCAAAATCATTGCCGGCATTTTCAGAGTACTCCTGCAGGGCTTCATCTGTGACTCTCTAAGCAACTCGGTGATAAACTCAATTACTTCTTCGGCAGGCACTTTATGAGAGCTTCCAACTAAAACATAGAAAGAAAGTGTAAGTGAAACGTCAGGATAAAATGGCCAAGGAACTAATTTCAAATCTTATTTAAACAAGAAATTACCACAACAAAGTACTAGATACTTGCAAATATTGGATAAAGATTGCCTCAAATGGCAAAGAAAGAAATCACTCCTCACCTTTATGTAGGACAACTTACGACTTTTACAAGAACATGATAAAACCAATCCTGAGATAACAACTTGACCTATTAAGATATTAAAAGCACTACAGTCTACACATCTGAATTACTGACTCAAACTTGTGGTAACCCATTTAAGAATAACAAGAAACCTCTGGCTGGCAACACAGGAATTGAATTGTTAATATACAGCTCTTACGACAGGCAAAAACTATTAGAACTCTAATCCTTTTTTATGAAAAAATTACTCCACAAACTAGATCCAATAAAATCCTAACTAGTAACAAACAAGGTGGGTTATAATAGGCACCTGAAGACCAATTATATGTTTCGTTGACATATTAAAGAGACAGAAAGAAATAATAGTCTCAGGTGGCCCGTCGCCAAACCAACCAAAAAGAAGGTTGTGCTCCCGAGAATGAAATGTTGGCAGTACAAGAAACCAAATGGGGAAGAATGCTGCAAAATCGCTCTAGTATGGGACTTTGAATATTTGGACTCTGTCTAGAAAGTAGAAATATTATCCTCGGAAGCATCTCAGCTCACTGTAAGCTTGAACTTATATTTTCTTGAATATAAACACCATAGAAGCATGGCCCACATTGCCTATAACCTATGGAGAAAGAACTGTAATTCAAATCTTTCCATCCGCATAGGTGTCTATTGGAAATGTGACAGAATCATTTAAAAATTTATATGGGTTCAATTTCTTATGATAGATCTGGTTTCCATCTCCTCTTGAGTACACCATTAACATTACCAATAAAAGGAGTGTGTGAAAATCATTTCAGATAAAGACTAAATGATCAAAGGAATATACATAAAAAGCAACTAAATTACTTACCAGAATAAGATAATCTAGAGCGATTGGACGAACGATTCTTCTTGAACCCAGTCCGAGACAGATCCAACTTCTTGTGAGACTTCCCTCGAAGTTTACTAGCAGAAACTACACGACCTTCTCGCCAGAAATGCTGAAATACCTTAAACTTGAGAGCAAGAACCTTCTCCTTGAACATGAGAGACCGCTTCCTCATCAGAAACCTATGCTTGATTACTGAGGTATCCTCTTGTAAAGAAGATACACTTGCAGCAGCCAACACATCTAATGGAAACTGTTGAGTAGGCAATAACTTATTCAACTCCTCCAGGGCCCTGTTTGCAGAAACCTTGTTCGAAGCCAATATATCCTCATAAATATGATGATAGTCAAAATACATACTGCCAACACCAGTAAGATCTTCATCTTCATCACTCGCACTATCTTCATATTCATCACTCATATCATCTTCATCTTCGTCACTCATACTATCTTCATCATCGGCTGGAGGACTCTCAACAATCATGTCTCCAGATGGGACCACTTGCAAAGAAGGTTTAACAGAGCTAGAGACAGTTACTTGCTCATAAGAATTTGAATGGCACTCTCTTGGGAGCAAGCTAGAAGCTGCTGGCTGAGAACAGCAACTTCCAGGTTCAGTTACCAGTGACTTGAATTCAGTCTCGAGCACATCTATCTCAGATTCCGTCACCTCAAGTGCTTTTAATACAGTGACCTTCCATGCTAACAATTTATTCATCGAGGTGGCTCGTACATGGCCTGTTTCCAGAGAGGCCGGATCATCCGGTTGCAACATCCCATTAATTAATGAGCTCAGTTTGGCAATAGATGCAAGATCCAAATTTTCCAGATTGAAAGTCGGTTCCTCGCAATGAATCTGGGACATAATACTAGGTGAAAAGCTTACATTAGCAGGATCATGATCGATTTTTACTGCCTTGATGGATTCTTTCTCCTCAATACCTGAAATGTGTAAATATATGATCAGTATAAGAAACATTCACTTGAACGAAGCACATGCACATGTGAATAAAGCATACAACCCCATGCAAGCAAAGGCAAATTCACTCATAAAGGACCAGACAAAGACCAAATGTCATTGCACCAGCAACATGTGCAACTAAGTACAATATATGAATCTATCATTTGAGCGAAGGTGAAAAAAAGATCACCTTCTTTCAGAATATTAGTCCTCGGAAACAATTAAGCATCATTTCATTCTTAAACTGTAGCACCATCAGCACGTAATTCAAATATGAGATGCCCTTCATTTCAACAAAGTAACTTATCAAACAGTTTATATTTAATGGTATTTGAATGGTGAGAAGAGTGTCAACAGACTGATGATAGCAGATAACCAAATTGTTTGTAGAGCTACTCACAAGTTAATTACATTAACATCGGTGTTCTCCAGGTGATGAAGAAAATGATCTTAATATTACGAAAATGATTAAAATTACCAATGAACACGTCGGTTATAACATGTAGGGACGGCAATTGCCGGCAGGATATGAAACAAGAACAAGAAATGATTAGAAAACACGATTATACAGACAAATGACACAATAGACATATCACAACACAGCACAACCCGAAACACGAAATAAAAAATTTAGTTAAATTTGGACTTATTATCATAGTTATGATCAAACAAAAAAGATAACACGAAAAAATGGTAGTGAAACACGACACAATAGCACGATTTTCCACCCCTAGTAACATGACCCTGACCACAGCCAGCAAGAAGTAAATCACTTGAAAATACAGGTCAACTAAAGATTTAATGAATGAAACAAGATTTAACATAAACGCAACCACAAAAGAGTAACTCACGACAATTTTTTACCAAATCAACATTCGGAGACACTAAAATATGTTTTATTAGCAATAAACAATATATATTCAACTTTGTTTTGAATAATTTGCTTTTTTAACGCAAATGGCAGCGGTTTCATTAAAATAAACAAGGCCAGATAATCTGATTCACTTGTTACATGGTCCTCTAGCATTGGTTCTCGACAGTTTAATTATGATTTATCAACATGCGGAAACTAATTCGTTACACATTACTCCCTCAGATACATTCTGTTCTTTTGTCTCGGGCTCATAGGAGTTTTCATAAATTTAAAGAAAAGTCATTCATTGATGTATTTAAATACTTGATGAATATTTTGCCCACTTCTATTATTAACGCACACATAATTAGAAAGTTGTGCATAGTTCAAAGATTAAGAGTTAAAAAAGAAATCGATGCAATTGATGTTGTTTGATTTTCCAAAACTGACACATAGAATGAATCAAATTATTGGTTTTCCCAAGATTGCGCAAGCACCTTGTCAATTATATTTTAAAAAATTAACTATTTGCTTCCGATGCTCATTACACCAACACGTTCTTCAACAAAAAAACTACTGGAGCAAAGCAAAACTGGTCACTTTGAAAGACGAACCAATATCCCTACTATCTAATACCTTTTATTTCATTTCTGGTAGAAGCATATCTAATGATTTCACATCATGCCCCAGCTCTCATTTCCAACTATTTTGATGACTACCAGAAAATGAAGGGCACAATAATATATATTTATTAAAAAAGACTAAATAAAATTCTCAGTCAACAAACATGAACGGCCAAGGTGACTTGGACTGAGTTAACAGGTCAGCCCACAGAATTTTATAGCAGAAACAACACTCAAATTCTCTGAAGCCTCAATTGGCATAGCAAGAAATAGGGAGCCTTGCTTGACTAGACACTTCATATTAACTGAAACTGGATACTCGATGAAGAACAGTACAATTATATTTGTCCTATTAGACATGGATCTACAATACTTGAAAGCAAGTTAACAGAAGAAGGTCACGTTTATATATGTATCTTCATTTAATTCTTCATGCAAAGAACCTTAGAGTTAGACCTCTGAAGTCTGGCCCTAAAGCCCTCAGAAGTCTAGCCCTAAAGCCACCATAAGTTTCAAATTATTTTATCTATTGTATCTCAAAATAGGCCACTACCAGATATCTCCAATCGATACATCAAAGATAATAACACACCTATTGACACTAATTATATGATATCTTCAAGAAGCTTAGAGGCCATCATCGCTTTATGTGATGTTACCCAGCAATAAGCTGGATATAAATGCACTCAATCCAGGATCTTTAAGGAATCAATATTTTCGCCATCCCAAAACACAATCTAACAAATATATAGCAGAAAACAATAAGATTTCCATCCCTGACATGGAAAGTAATTGCATATTTCAGAAAGATTTTAATCTATCACAGATTGTAAACCAAATAAATGTTAATAATGATATATAGGAAAATTACTTTGGCAAATTTGAAAGTGTGTAGAGTAAATCGGGGATCAATGAAACACCTAGTGAAGAAAAGTAAGGTGTTTAGTAAAACACAATATATTACCTGGTGAAGAACTACAACCAACCGAAGACGGAGTCGCTGGTGAGGCACAATCTAACACATCTACGGCTTTGGGACTCTTATGAAGCACATCAACAGAAGTAAACTGCATAGCTTCCGTCGTGCTGACACTGTTAGCCACAAAATCTTTCGAAACACCATCTTCAGGACCATCAACTTTTTTCTTCTCATACTTTGCAAGACCCTCGCCCCAGCCAAGGCGAGGCTTCTTCCTTGAGCCAGTGTCGTCAGATGGAGCTCGAGCAGTGGGCTCCACACAAACAGCAGCAGGTGTGTCAACAGGCGCCGTATTCTTCAGCTGCACATCTGCAATTTTCTCGACAGAACCCACTGCAGTACTCTTGGAGTTACTTGAACGGCTTAAACCAGAGCCCCTTGAGGACAAGTTCCCTGATCGGTTCCATTTCAGCTTCCAGTCCATCGATCCCACGGCATTTTCTTTGTCGGATTTCTGAACTGAGCTGGCAGGTTCATCGCGAGTGCCCCCATCCTTCTCATTCTTCTCTTTTAAGACGGTTTGAGGTTGGCTGTAAATGGAATCCGGAGGAGGAAGATGGGAGTTGTTGCCCTTACTGTTGTTTTCGATATTCTCGGGGCCATTGCCCTTACTAATGTTGTGATGATATGTTTCTGCATTCTCGGAGTTGTTAACCCTGTTGCTGTTGCTTGGGCATGTTTGGGCATTCTCTACAGATTTCTGATTGCTCAAATCGTCGTTCAATTTCCCTGAACCACCAGACGATGCAACCGGTGGTTCCCAGGAGGGAGACTTCCAATCCTTCTGGCTAAAGGACCCTCTATTTTCCCTACTATTCCTAAAATACCTCCCTTCACCGCGTGACCCAAAAGGTCTGAAATTGTCATCTTCTAAGTTTCTGTCACCGTACCTTGACCCAAAAGGCGAAAATCCACGACCAGCCTCATCGGGATGCATTCCCCAACCACCCTGCTTACCATGACCTTCAGCAAGAAACAATAAATACCAAAAAAACATGGGCAGAAAAACAACATAAGATAAACTGAATATCCCATGAGGACAATGATTTTCGAAATTTATATTATATAAACCCCAACGAAAAGCAAAGCAGCGTTAGATCTACACAGAACCACACAGAACCACGCACACGCCCAACTAGATTTGTTTGTTATTAATACAGCAGATCTGCTCCAAATTCATCTACCAAAAACCCTTTAGAGTATTAACGCAGTTAGCAAGGCTATAAACCAGCTTTGTCAATCTTAATCTAGAGAAAGATACACGAATCGACCAAGTGAAAACCTTTTTTAATATCTACAAACCACTCACTCAGGAGAAAGCTCTCAACTATTATTTTAACAACACAAACTCCACGAATCTGAACGAAAAACCTAATCTGTCTGACAGGAGACGAAACCAACCCTCTAATACCAGAGAACCCCTTAAAAAATCGGAAGAAAAAAGGAGAGGAAGTCCTAAATCGATTACTCACCGGATGGGATGGGGCGAGAGGAGCGGAAATCCGAATACCAACGCTGCTGCTGCGGATTGCTGCGGTGGTGGTGGTAAGGCGGTGGGTGCGGCGGCGCGTGCGGGTGATGCTGCTGCTCCCTCCATCTGTGGTCCCCACCGCCGAATCCTCCCCGTCCTCCTCCACCGCCTGTAAAACGCCGGTCGGAGCTGGATCTATCGTGCTTGCGAAAATCCCTTCGATCCCACGGCAGATGCTCCGGCGGCATCAAATACTGGTTTATCCTCTAACCTCGCTGATGTTTCTTCCTCCTCTTTGCGCCGCCTCGCCTCAATCTCATCCAAGACGGCCCCTTCTGTACAGAAGCTAACTTTACACGACGATGGTCCCTTAATTTACCGCGGTTTTAAATTAGGGTTTCCTAGAAACCAGAGAGAAATAAGAAGAAAGGAATAATTTTTTTTGGTGGGTTTCTTCTTTTTTTTTTTTCCTTTTTGCGTTGTGTGTGTTGGGAGAAGAGAGAGAAATAAGAGAGAGAAAAAAAGAAGAATGAAATCTGGGGTTAAGGGCGGAATTGAAGTGATAAGAGAAAAGGAAAATGGAAGAAAGAGGAGAGAGAGAGTGTGACAGAGCTTCTCTCTACTTTTTATTTTTTTGTTTCCTTTTTTTCTTTTCCTTTTTTTTCATTATTATTACTAGTGTTAATACCACACAGGGTATATTACAAAATATTTTATTATCTTATAATTCCAAAATATGTGTTCATTTTATAATTAACTTATATAATATGATTGTTTAAAGAAAGAAAAAAGAGTATTGTTCCTCTCATTTTCCTTTTCCTTTTATCTTTTCTTAATTATAACATTTATAATTATTTTCATCATTCAATTAAAACACATGCTGCAAGCCTGCTTGCATTTCACCGTTCACGGGTCCCAATGCATGTCCTCAATAATTGGGCCTACAGCATGGTAGGCCCAGGTACTCAACCATTGCCTTCTTTCCTGGGTTTGGTACTTATTTTCTTCTTGAATCTTAAGATTTGCGTTTGACTGTGAAAAGATCTAAGTGCATCTAAATCTATTTCTGACATAAAATCCAGGAAAATAACTAAAAAAAGAATTTGATGAAATTTATCTGTTTAGCAAATTTCAAATAGTATACACTCCCGAGTTCTGCTCAACTTAATCACACCAAGCATTTTTTTTTTTTTTTCATTTTCCTNAAGAAAACAGAGTTGATACATTTCCGAAGTTCTGAATTGAAAATTACCAATTTCTCTTGTTAGAATATGTTCTAATAAAACTAGTGCTCGTGAGAGAATCATAACCAAACATAAACAAGAAAATTTTCTCCCAGAATCTGAAAACATGCATCAATAAATTTGTGCAGAAGTTTGTCGAAGAGAAAACCGTGCATACACAAATTGCCTTCTCGAAAGCTTCTAGACATTTTCGGCTGCATCATTTTGCGTATCCTCAGTCTTCTTTGAAGCAGCGAGTCTCTCAGCTGCAAGTCTTTCTTCGAGTGCCCGAGCACCTCTTTCCCTGCAAATTCAGATAGAAAAAACAAAAGAAAAAAAATCCATGTAATTTTTGTTATGTGGGTCATAATTTGCTTCCTTCATCTCCTAGTTCGGTTCTATAATTATTTTATACTAATAAAATCTTCAAATAATAGGCTCCTAAGATGAAAAAAATACCACGAGCCATAAATAAAGTTTTTTTTCTTATAAAATTTTTCAATTCATAACTCATACTCAAAATATAACTCAATTTTAACCCAACCCCACTATCCTCAATTTTATCAATAAATAATATCAACCAATCATTCTTACACATCACATGTAATTCACTATTCACCCACTCACAAAATTTTAACTAATCATCACTTCACATCATCACTCTCATACTTTCACATCAAATCAAATCAACTTTAATTACTTTATTTCAAATATTATTTAATACAACAACAACAACAACATACCCAGTATATTCCCAACAGGTTGGGGTCTGGGGGGTCAGTCGTACGCAGACCTTACCTTTGTAATTATACAAGGAGGCTGTTTCCGTAGCGACCCAAGGTGCATTACCCCGTTTGATATATTTTTTTTTTTTCTAGAAACTTCAAGAAGCACTAGAATTTAATTGAGCCATTTTGATCTAGTCCATTATTAGCACTATGCCAGGAGAATTGTCAACAATGACTCTTCCAGCTCCATTTGCAATGGACAAATTCAAATATTATTTAATATAAACACAAAATCTCACTAACAACTAACCATACAATCTTTTTTCAAAATTAACAGTCAACCAAAAAAACTCTTCCAAGCACGCAAATTCCATATTGGATCCTACATTACTTACCTCCTTCTGGTTGCTTCAATAGGATCCGAACCAGGCAATGAAGTCCCTCCCAAAGTGTGGCCTCTTGACTCATCCGTAGATTCAGTTCTTCTTCCACAAAACAATCGCTCAAAAATAGTGGCAACAGGATCAATTACAGGTCTGTATGTAAAACCAGCCACCATTAAAATGTAGAGGTTGGGAGAAAGAAAATGACCAACATCTTTAACTCACGAATACAACTACCTTAAAAGTTCAGGAAAAAAGGTAGACAAAGAAAATTCATCACTCGGGTCGCCTCTCAGATTTGTCTCTGCCTTTTTTTGCCAGTATCTGAGGTAAATCCAACCTATATAGGTGCCGAATATCAAACTGGGAAGATATGAGGCTGAATCTGTCGTGAAAAAGCTTGCAACAATAGACACCAATAGCACAATAGAGGGCAGCCACTGTAAAAAAAAAAAATAATAAATAAATAAATAAATAAATAAAAGCGAGTTATTTAAGCTCCAAGCCCTCTTTCCTTTGAATTCCAATTCAATCAAGTAGAGTGCACTAAGTTAAAAATAACTATGATAATAACAACAATAATAATGCATAAGGAGCAATTATGAAGATGGTAGAGGAAATTGTTCGGCATTTTAGATTGAAGATGTTATTTCAGCGAGGCGCAATAGTAAACCGCACAAAATCTTCCAAAATAGAAACACATACTTTTGCCTTTATCTTCAGTAAGGAAAGCTCTTGATCTGGTATTATCTGCTTGATACCAACTAAGAAGCCTGAAAGAACCCCTTGGAAACCAGATATAGGTGCATAGCTACAAAAGAACGAAAAAAAAGAGCACTAAAAATATAAGAGCTTATCAAGTAAACATTTGGTGGAGAGGGCAGCAGCAAATAAAATGAGGTAATTTGTTAAACAGCCCTAAGAATTAAAGATGATGATCAGCTGACAACAGATTCATCTTTTGAATTTTAGTTTACAGAGAGAAAAATCTCAGATACCAAATTCTCCTGTTTATTTAGGTTTCATTCACATACAAAATTCTCCAGTTTATTTAGGTTTCATTCACATGATATTTCCATGATTTTGTGGAATTTTGAATATAAAGTTCTTAGAGTGAATTTTGAAACATACTTCTCGGTAGAATATAGCTCTTGCAACACTTACAGGTATATTTCCTCTGTTGTAATGTAGTACAAGGAAATAGCCGTGACGAAAACACAAACGAAAGTCAGAAAGTTGACGATAAAAATGAACTTCAAGAACTCCCGAGAACCCCATATAGGCTCAAGCAGCTTCCCTATGAGAAGAAGACCAACTGTGCTGACTACAAGCTGCAAAATTCGAATGATGNAAGCAGGTAAAAGACAACATACCCCATATATGGACTGTTCAATGTATCCAGCTGTTAAGAGATTCCAAGCAAAAGGAATAGTTCTGTTGTAAGTTCCAAATAAAGAAAACAAAAATGACGTTCCTTTAGTTTTACAAAAGAGGTAAGCGTAAAAGCACTACTAGCTACTGCATTCAGTATGCTTTTGTTTACAAGCTTCCAGCACCACAAATGATAACCTTCTTCAAGCATGCCAAAATTTAAAAACTCGTAAGGTTATTATGCGCCAGCTCTCTTATTTGTATCCTTAAGTGTTGAATGCAAGAGGCTTCTATTAAACGGAATTTTTTTCAGTAGGTGTATTTGAAAGACTGTAAACTACAGAGCACAACCAAAACAAAGTTTTAGTTTGCCCGAGCACTTCTCACATCTTTTAAATCCCAATTTTAACAATTAAAGTATATCACATCTATGTGTGTGCTGCATGTTTGTGATAGTGTGTGCAAACACCACTAACAGAGAACCACACAAGCATATAACAATGCATCCAAATTACAAAAGCTAGCAATCACCAGTAATACTATTTTTACTACCTTCCCCTACTATATGTATTTTCTGAAAATAGTATAATATGAACAACTGATATGACATGCTTAGACAACGCCTCGTAAAGAAATTGTTCACTGAAAAGTATTAAGATGAGAGCGCACAAATTCATAGAAATAAGTCCAGATACATATCCTCAACAACTAATCCAAATGTATTTCAATCTCCCATAATCAACACTCTCAGTATACAACATATGCCTCAAGCTGCCATTCTAGTGCAGCCAGTTTTGTTCTGCCACTCGGATACTGTGTAAGAATTCTAGGCATAAAGTAATGCTAACACAATCAGCATAACATATATTCTTCACAAATTAGTCTGTCCCAAATGAGAAATGTTGATCTTCCTTATTAGCAATCAACCAAGGATCATTTCTGTCCTAATAATCACGAAGAAGTACATAAAACGGCTAATATAATGTCTCACAGACACAATGAAACACAATAGACACATAACAAAGCAAATAAAATGTACCCAGAAAAATGCAGAAAAGGGAAAAATTACTTGGCAGGGATAAGAGCAAGATAAGAAACTGCAGAGGGCAAAATCTTAACCACAATGTGACCCCCTATCAACACCACTGCCAGCCCCTTGCACAGCTTTGTAAATCCCGAGTAAAAGCTCATGCCGCCCTAATTCACAGAACCAAAAAACAAGAATAAATAGATAGATAGATAAACCCACCCTCTTAAAACAGTCAAAAACCCACTTCAGATCTCATGAAAAACTGGAACTTTCAAAACAACTTAAGATCAATAATCGCTGCGCGTATATGCACTCAGACATCTACATAAAACAATAACTTACTCCTGATAGCGATGCGGAGCTCATTGTGGATTCAAATTATGGGCGATCTGATTGGGAAATATTACAGGCGAGATTGAAAAGTGAAAAGATATAGATCGGACTTCTTGATTGAACGGCGTGCACCCGTCGATGGTACAAACGGAGCTGCAGTGAGTAAAATTTGGGAACTTTTATGTGAAGAGTTGGTAGTTTTTTCAAAGTCGGTTCTCTAAATGTTTTTTTGCAATGGCCAAAATTCGCCAATTTTTCTTCTTTTTTGCTCAACATATTTATTAGGTTTTTATTTCTTTTTTCTGATTTTCTTGGTTTTTATTTTTCTGATTTTCTTAGCGTACAAGTATTTTGGAGACCCATGGTTTCAGAATTCAGGGTATGGGCCATGGTAGGGCTGCAAACGAGCCGAGCCGAGTCGAGCATTGGCCTTATCGAGCAGGATTGAATTTTTTTTGAGTTGCTCGAGCTCGTCGAGCTCGATTTTTTAGGCTCGAGCTCGACTCGATAAGAAAATACAATAGCTCGAGCTCGACTCGAATTCAAAATGCTCGACTCGGCTCGAGTTCGGTTCGAAAATTTTCAAATAATTTTGTCAAATTATATATATAGAAGGGGTATTTTAGTAATTTACCATATATCTCGAGCCGCTCGCGAGCCGCTCGACAATGTAAAATTTGGGCTCGAGCTCAACTCGAGTTCGTGCTCGAGCCGCTCGAGCTCGACTCGAGTTCGGTCAAACTCGAGCTGGAGCCGAGCTTTGACTCGAGCGCTCGCGAGCAGCTCGTGAACCGCTCGACTCGTGTGCAACCCTAGGCCATGGGGCAAATAAACCCAACACAAGCGCTATGTGAATGTAGAACTTTTTATAGAGATAATTACCACTGAAGTAACTAAAATACAGCATATATAATAACATAATATTTTATTTCACGTGTAAAACCTGACACAAATATTTGCATAGGTACAGACTATGTATAATTTTTTACTTGCATTTTTTTAAAGATAACTATTAAAGTAGTTGTATGCAATTGATAACTGTCTTAATTTAATGAGATTTTACTTTTGTAACTTTACAAAAACTTTACCTTAAAACTTCTACGCCTAAAGCCATCTTCAATCTTCTCTATCCATATATATAGACGGCCCTCAACGCCGTCGGCTCCGAACTTCCGACGCCGTTTCTACTCGGCGGGCTCTAAGAATGAATCGTCGTTGATGAAGGAAAACCCCTTTTGATCACTCATCTCGACTGCGAAGAATCTTAAGTGATTTCCTCTCCATCCTCAACTCGACTGCTGAGAACCTTAAGTGCATATCCCGCGCCATCTAAGGCCTGACCTCATCGTGACCCCCTACATCGAGGACAAGGTCCGGGCTTCTGTTGCGCCGTGAGGTATAACATCAGCCTGCGAACTCGCAGAGACAACCACGACTATGAGCTCCTCCTTCACGGGGGAGACCTTCGTTGTCCTCAACTTCTTAGAGGACAACGCGGCCATATGGGGCGCAGGCTGAGGCGGTGCAGCAGTTCGGGGCGGAGACAAGAATCTTGGCATCCGATTCACATATTAATGATGTCTTAGTCTTGGGGAAAAAAAATCACAAGTTTTGATTTATTTATTAATGTGGATGATTTCAATGTTTATTGGCGTTTATTAATAGTTTATATTTGATATATGAATATAAATTTTTTAGTCACGTCATGAGATCTAATAATATAAACATGTTATAAATAGTATAACATTTATGTAACAACAATTTTGATGTTTAGATTCTGTCGTTTATAGTTTCTACTTAATTTTATATCAAATATAACATTGAGATGTAAAACACTTTATAAGTGCTCTTCAAAATGTAAAAATAAAAATAAAAATTATATACTATAGATTAATGTTTTTGTTCTCTCAACCAAAATTTGGTTTTTACTTAGTTTATAACATGTAATTATTTATATAACATATAACTTGAAGAATAAGAATTTGACATGGACAATATGAAAATTGATGAAGATCAAAATCTTTGTACAAAACGGGCATAGAATAATTTCAGCATATGTTACTTTTATAGTCTGTATATTTACAGTATATGTTGTGTTTTTATTTACATAACATTCATCTAACCACAATTGTGATGTTTTGATTTTGTTTGTATTTTTCTTTATATTTTCTACTTAATTTTATATCAACGAGCTATATAGTTATGTAAAACACTTTATAAGCACTCTTCACAATGTGAAAAAGAATATACATAGTTATGTAAAACACTTTATAAGCACTCTTCACAATGTGAAAAAGAATATACATACTCGATTATAATTTTTTTGCTCAACCAACTTCGATTTATAACCTACAATTTTTATTTATAGAAAAAGAGGGAAATAAATGAGATTTTATTTGATGTTATCAGAATCTTAGACGGACTAATTTCTGAAGGCTCAATGCCCATCTATTGCTGCCATTTTTATTATTTTTATTTTTGTTCCTAACCATTTAATTTTTCTTTTGGTTCCTAGTCCTCAAGGCTTAGTTTGGTTGGTGGTATTGAAATCTCTCTTGCCATGTAAACATTTGGGATATGGTAGAGTTGGACATAATCACGACTCAACACAGATAAGGACCCATTGGCACCCAAACACAAGATATTGGCAATATACATGTTTCATCCCGCTCATATCATGCACTTATAATTGGTTTAACTATTACTTATTTACTATGCCGATTATTTTCTTGAGACGAAAAATTATAGTACTCATACCATCTATTTATATAAATTAAAAAATAAATAATAATAATTTTTAAATGCTATAATTCAGTAATCAGATTGATGCTCAATAGACTTTTGAAAAGTTCGTCAAGGTGTGTCATGGAACTCTCTCAAAGAAAGTCGATTTAGGAAATAAATTTATGCTGAATAGATGTTTCAGGAAGTATACCGATTTACTTACTTACATCCAACTGCCCTTTTGATTGAATGCCAACTAACAATCATAGAGAAAGCTAAAAGTTCAATAAACTGCTTGTAAGGGAATTGATACTATTGTATTTAATCATGAATGGATGAATTTCAACTCAACTTCCCACAGGTTTTTTAACTGTCCGATCAATACACACTCGATCAAATTTGCCAAATGATACATGCATGGCATCTTGATTTAGAAGATTTGAGGTTACTTGCATTAGTAAGGAAAAATTGAAGAATGTATCTTAACTTATATGCACATTTACAATGTAAGAATTAGCATTAAATAAGGTAACTCATGTATCTTATATGCATATTTAGTTATTTACATTGTCAGATCTAAATCCCTGGTGCCATCGTCTTCCCCAACATCCGATGCCTAAAATAAATAACGAAAAAAATATTTTTTTAACTGTTGTACTTGTATAAATAAAGTCACCATAACATTTATTTTGCTATTCCTTTCTTCCATTCAAATGCAGTTCACAACAATGAACACTACAAGAGCAAAAATAAAAGATATAGCACAAACCTGTGTCCATGCATGCATGCACCTCAGGCAGCAGTTGCAATTCGGTTCGAATTATACGACAAACGGCTCAAATAATCTCCGGTTAGAGAAGCCAACACTCTGCCGCAAGCTACAGAAAATGCTGTGAACAAGATTACGAGCGAAGTCCAGAAAAACCTCAACACAAGTAACGGGTCCTTCCTGGCAGAGTTGAAGTGCTTAAAGAAGATAATTCTGAGCCGTCGATCTCTGAGGACGGTTTCGTATTCATTGCCATTCGATTTTATCAGTGGTCCGTGGGCCCCACCTGGGACCAGAACCGGGCTACGGATTCTGGCAAAGGAGAGGCCTTTCTGTATAGCTTCACACATCCATAGGAAAAGTACATCGGCAGCAATTTTGCATATTTGTTGGCGAAAGGGACTTGCCTCATTCGAGACGAATGCTCTTACCAATGAAGCTCCATCCTATTTCATTCAAAAAAAGAAAAAATCGGTAACTGGAAAAACAGAAAAAATTGTGGAGGTGATTTGGGGAGTACACTGTAATATAGTGGCTGAGATGGAAGATTTTTTTTCTTAAGAAGAGGAATGATATAAGATGGATTTTAGCAAACCGTTCGTTCCAAAGGAAGTGATGTCTGAAGATTTCTAGCATTTTAAGTGCTTTATCACAAGTAATCTGATGCCACAGATGTGCAATTGTGAGATTATTAGTTTATCTCGGTCGATAATCAAGAATACTGTTAACTTCAGACTGAAATACGTTAATTTCAAGATATCTTCTGAAATTTCAAGTAATCGACTATTATTTAAACAAATCTGTTTCTATTGTGCAGGTTACACATATTTGGGGGACAGTTCTTAAGCTACACAAACCAATGATATTTTTGTAAGATAAATGACTGCCTATTTAATCAGATTTAAACTTTGGGGCTAGATTTTGTAATTTAACCCAATTACTGAACGTCTAAACCTTCGCTAATTCTACCAAAGTTGAAGAGATGAACTTTACAGGTGCTACTCATTTTTAACCCCATAAAACAAACACCACACATTTGCCCCTGTTTGACATTGGATCATCTGTTAAAAACGAGATCAAAATAAGCAATTAAGTGCTCACCGCAGTCATAAGGAGCCTTCTTAGGACAATACCATTTTTAGATGGTAAAATTTTCAAAGCCAGATTTGCAAGATCTACTGTGCGGGCAACCTCATCTGCCGACTGAGTGAGAGAAGTTTGAGTATTTACTGGCACCAATGATTGCAGCTGTTTCCTGGATAATCAAATGTTAGTCCTAGCTATTGATCAAATGCAGTTCTGGAGAGTACAAAGTTCTTTTTTTATAAAAAAAAGTTGCTGGTTCCCCAAAAAAGCACAAATTGCAAGATGGCCTTTCGAGTTTGAGGTTATAAAATTCTTCAGTTTTGTTGATAATTACACCGAACACTGGGAAATGCACGCATGATGCTATTATGCTTGATATGACAAATTTCACAAACCATGCTTTGTAGAAGTAAACTTCGCAGGTTTAATATAGTTTCCAAACTTTCAGGACATATTTACGAAATGTACTTTTCTACAGGACTATTGTTCTACCACCTTAATACTAATAACTAGTATTTTAATTAATAATTTTAATAATGATATTGATAAAGAGAAAATGTATTATAAACCACGAAACAAAAAGAGGTTGAAAGATGAAAACAGAGCATTCAAATTTCTATCCATCTATCAACACCATAATTAAGTATGCTTTTTCCTTGGTCAATAAATGAGGGCAAAAGCCAGTATCAATGTACCTAGTTGCTCCAATCCTTAGGAAAACAGCAAGCCTTTTCCACTGGAACTCTCTTCTGTTGTTAAATACAACCTGAAATTGTAAGCTAAGGTCAACAGCCGATTATTCTGACGAAGATAAACTCTATATTTCAATTGTTTTAACTCTTCGCAATCAAACATTCATTTATCACACGACATGGTTATAAATAGATTCCCAACAAAGGAAAAACTAACTGTAATTTTGCTGGAAGTAGACCATACCGAATGTAAGATTTTCCTAGTGGCAGCAGAATTGTCAACAAGAAGCTTCTGGATAACATACGGATATGCAGCTTCAAATGTTTTAAAACTTGGATCTGCAGCTACTGCTAATCCTACAAAAATAAAGGCACAAAATAAATATAGAGATGTATCATAAGGTGTGTGTTATTGCA
Source organism: Striga asiatica (assembly GCA_008636005.1). Lineage (NCBI taxonomy): Eukaryota > Viridiplantae > Streptophyta > Magnoliopsida > Lamiales > Orobanchaceae > Striga > Striga asiatica. Next base: position 123,370 of record BKCP01006527.1, read on the forward strand.
AGCGAACTTACCGGAGTCTTTGTTAAGCATATTCATATAACTAATAGAAGAGGAAATGCAAGTCAATGTCAAGGAATAAGTTCATATTTATGTCTAAACTGGTGCCAATTTGTGCTGTTAATCTAAAAACGGACAGAAAAATTACCTTCCAGAGATGCCAGAGAGCGCAAAACAAGTACGTAGTATGGTGGCATGCGGCAATGATACTTTAGTGCTACAGACCAAATTCTACTCAGTACCTTAAGGATATGCAATTAAAGAAATAACCAAGATAGAATTAGGTAATCACTCAACTTCAGAGTATTTCCTTAACATTTCAATATATGAGATATATCTGAACACACATATATATGTATTGATACTAAATCATTAGAAATGAAATTATATAAGCAAGTCCTGGTATAGTTAACAATGGATAGAGGTACTAAATAACGGTCACAAGGTCCATGGAGTACAATATTTATCAAGCATTGATCCAATGGATCTAAAATCTAAAAGAGCAGTTGCAATCAATAATCTGTGTTTTGTATTTTCTTATTGCATCAGTTAATCTTTGAAAAAAATAATAATCACGGCTGATTTTTTATTTAGTAAAATTCAAGATATCAACACCTTCAGAGAATCCATATGGTAGAATGTATTTAGAAGGCAACTGTCAAGGGCCAGCTGATATCTACAGGTCTATTTCCTAGAATCTGAAACTTGATTGCATTTTATCCATTAAATATAAAAAGATCCATATGTGTACAACATAAATTCAAGTCTCTAGAAACGGGTGACTTTTATGTGGCGATTAGTTATAAATTATCCAATCACTTTTTTACCAGATAATTTTTTTATCTCAAAGTATAACTCAACTCAACTCAACCCTCCTCAATATTATCAATATAATGAAATAATATCAATCAATTATCCTCATACATCATATCAATTTTAATTCATTCATTCATATTAACTACCCATCACTTCCAATCACCTCTCTCCTACTTTTACATCAAATCAAGTTTAATCATTATATTTTAAATACTATTTTAATACAAACTCACAATCCCACTCAACTAAACTCAATCAACTTTTTTCAACATTAACTCTGGTTATCCAACAAATCCAATCAAATCCAAAATAACTTATATCCAAAGACCCTGTTAAGGTTCACTAAATGCCATGAACAATCAAACATGTTTTGTAACCATCCTTTATTACCTGGCAAGTGGTTAGATAGAGCACACAATTAACATTTCTGGTTAATATCAATAAGAAACTGTAAGTAACTGCATTCTGAGGACAAACTACTAATGTCTATGGTGAGCCAGCATTGGCTTCTCTGCTCAGACCACTTTAAGCTACAACATATGTGCACGCTTTAAACATAAGGAATCAGCATAGATTGAAGTGAAATGTTAAATAATAGATGGACATTAACAGAGTTTACTAATCAGAGCTAAAAAAATTGCCACGTAACCAGATGGTAAAGTGTGCATATAAGAAAAATTAATAGAGACATGATACCCACCCGACTAAACTTGACATCTGGCATTCCGTCCTTATATTCCAACTCCCCCAATGCATCTTCCAGGTCCTGGATCATTTCAAAAAATGTCACCCATGCTAGTAAGAATCTTTGAGACAGACTCCTATCAGAATATATAGTTTCAAATGTTTGACAATATAAATATTATTTAAGCAATCATAAGCTTAAATTAACAAGCAGGAAAAGGACCAAAATAAATATCCCAGAAAAGGATACTACCATGGTAAAACGCCTAATGTTTGTTCCAGGTCTTACAACATCCATTTCAATCAAATCCTGCACAAGGTTTGCCCAATCGCAATTTACTAAGTGCACAATGGAAGCAAGCATTGCAAATTGGTGTTTCTTTTCCATCCGACAGAGCAACCCAAAATCAAGAAACCTATCAAAATAGAGTTGACACACCCAAATTTCAGGTATCAAGTATACTGCTTGAGGCATAAGTATAACTCTGAAATTTTCAATTTAGTGATAAATCATGTGTGAAGAATCAGCAGTAGGAGAATACCCTATTTTCCCAGGTATGTACCGCAAATTTCCTGGATGTGGATCGGCATGCATTAGGCCAGTCTCAAGAAGTTGGACCAGTGAAGCCTCCACACCTTTGTTAACCTAAAAGAGTCAGGCAGCTGTATCGATAAGTATAGAATGATAAAGAGTAGTATGTAGACAATGTTGTGGTTCGATACTGATTCTCTTGCTCTTAGATACTACTTTTGCATCTCGGACTAACAAAAATCATAATGTTTTGGGTTCGCCCAACTTACATGTTTAAAGCTTGAACTGTTAACAATATAAGCTGTGAAACAGAAAGTCCAATATACTTCTTTCTATGAAATATATTGAGATAAAATATTTTGAAGGAACACTCATACCAGATCAAGAAGCTTTCGTCTAGACTCCTGAGTGGACATAGATATTAATTCACTTGGACTTTCACCAGCCATCCATTCCATAGTTAAAACTCTCTTGTAATACTTTTGGTGAACAAATAAATTGAAAGCGAGAATGAACTTCCTGCAGCGAAACAAATGAACGACAGTTAAAAGAAATATAACAATAATGGATTAGCAATAGATACATCTATTTAACAGGATCAGCAGAGTAGAAAGAAACTAAAAAAAAAAGTAAATAAATAATAAAATAACGACTAAAAATTCCTACCTTCTAGCAAACCACCAATGTTATTAATGAACTTTGATATTGGCACCATGTAACAAGCACGGGACGGTAGTCCCTCTCGGATTTCAATGAGTTACAAAGTTAGTCAAAGCGAGAGAGTTACCATGAATTCTAAAGCATTAGCTGCCTCCAAGTTGTAATCTAACTCCCCAACCAAGCCTTTTCCAAGTTCATCCACATACAGACGAAGATCATTTTTCCTTTTTGCTACCTTTTGCAAAATTCCTAGCTGGAAATAATTTCTGAAAAGTTAATAGCAGCATCTTGAATAACTTTGAAGGTGAGAGACAAACAAGATTGGACGTACCCCAATACGAAGGATATAAATATCTCTAACAACAACATGGCGTAAGTCGGGACGCTGAACTTTCACAGCAACATCAAGCCCATCATGTGTACTTGCCTTGTAAACCTACAAAATTTGTTAACAAGTATATCAGAAAAGATAAATGACGGCACACCCAAAAAGGAACGAATTTGTTATACATTCTCTCTACAATTGATAAATGACTTCCTACATACAAGATAAAGTCTAGTGTTCATGAAGCATGGAAACCTCTTTTACACCTGCCCAAATGAAGCTGCAGCCACAGGTTCCTCAGAGACAAAGCTAAAAAATGTCTCCACAGGAGAGCCTAATTCTTCTTCAATGATTTTCATTGCTTTAGCCCGGGGGAAAGGAGGGATCTGATCATGCAGCTCTGAAAGTGCCTACAATAAAGCAAGCAATAGAATATGAAACATGGATTATTCTATCACTACTAGTCAACCTATGCAGTGTGTTCACTGTATATAGAACTGACTTCTTTGGAGTGTGTTCATTGTATATAGAAAAAATACGTTTTTTGGTTGTTTTCTCAAAATTTTGGTGGCTTCTATTTTCTCATATTTTCAATTTTTGGCTTATTGGCATTAAATTTCCATGAATTGGAGTTTGACTTTTTTACTCAAATTTTGGGGCAACATATGATAAAAAAATCATATAAATCCTACTTGAAACTTATTATATGTATTTGCTATTGCGTTAGTTAATTGAAAAGAAACACACATGATCCACAGTTGTATGTTTTATTTTGGGGACGGGTGGGGGAGGGGGGAAAGAATCATTCAGTTTATCCATCACCTCTGAATTTTTCTAGTGATATTGACAATATTAGAAAATTAAATTAGCTTGCATAGGTAATCATAGCTGAATTTTGCTAGTCCTATTGTCAACATCATGTAGAATTAAATTAGTTTGCATAGGTTATCACATTTTATTATAGATATTGTCATTTTCTCGGGATAAACATTGTTAACCATTAATGAAAAATAAAAATGTCCAATAATGAGAAAATGTGGAATGAGCGGGAAAACCACGATTTTCCCAGTTATTCCACTTTTGGAATGAGCGGGAAAACTCCCAGCTATTCCACTTTATTCCACATTTATTGTTTCTAATTATTGGTCATTGTTATCTATTATTATATAAAAAGAATAACCTTTTTATAATTTTAGAAATGTTTTCCCGCCAAATACATTAAATGTATCCTATAAATAGTAGTTGTTGGACAATATTGATAAGGCAATAAAATCGGCAAATTAATTGTGTTAGAATCTGTTTTCCTTTTTTTTATTTTATGCGTATTGAAAATCGCGTAGCATAAATCTAGAGTATCTCCTATCAGTTACAAAATCTCATTGCATACGTCTCTAAGTTTAAAAAATCTTCTCTTATATTTAAAAAATAAAATAAAATAAAAACCAATTCATAATTACTACTAGAAATCCATTATCTACTTTAAAAAGCTAATTTTCATAGGTCTAATTACTAATATTTTTACAAATATTATAAGCTAACCATACATCCTCGATAACAACGTAAAAAGTATAATAATAATGGTGTGTAATCAAATTTTTTAGATGGAAGTAACGCTATAAATTCGGTATCATCTGACGTAATATCTTCTATAAATTATGCTTATAATATTTTAGATATTTTAAACAAATTGTTTAGACATTTTTTTTACATATTCGTCTATATATATATATTATATATATATATATATACATATACACATATACATAATTGATGTTAAATTTAAATATTTGTAGACATGTTTTCTTTACAAAATAGTCTAGAAAAATCTTTTTTACACAATGTTAAATTCAAATGTTTTTAGATATGTTTTCCTTCTAAAATTGTTTAGAAAAGTTGTAGGTGACTTCACATCTTTCAAAAAAAATATAGAAAATTTTGAATACTTTTACATATACTAATATAATGTTTTAGGTGTTTTTAATATTAAACATACAAATTTTATATTCTCTTATACAAAATAATGTAAATTTCATATTCTCTTATACAAAATAGTTTTACATTGTTTGATCTTTAATTTATAATTATAAAGTATTGTTTATCCTCCTCTTTAATTTATAATTATTTTTTTTCATTCTCTTTTTAAATAGGATCAATAGTAGTTTACACTTCCGCCATTGAGTGACTCAAACTCGAGGTCTATTTATAATATTGTTAATTTAATATTGTTCTCGTACATCGTACGGGGTACACACTAGTTTTTCATTAATGGTTAACAAAGTTTGTCATATCCCCCTATATATTAATTCAGAACGTGCTGAGCCTAAGTGGCAGGCTCGCATACTCCGGGATCCTATGTAGCAAAATTACATGATTTATTATTTGGCTTGGGTAAATTTTAATTTATTTCCAATCCATTAGTTTCGGATTATCCATAAATATGTTGATTATTTATAGTCATGTTACATGTATTAAATGCATTGTAATATCATTTCTTATTATAATCATTAAATTGTAAATGTATTGTAAAAGTTAATAACTTTTGTATTCTTTATCAGTTTTACATATATAATATATCATATTAATCATCTCTTGATGAACTTCGATTTTAACATCCGTATTGTATGTATAAAAAAAAATTATATTTATCTTTATAGCAATAATAGAATTATTTTTTAATATTAATTAAAAAATAAAACTTTATCAATTAATATATTTATGTTTCAATTAGTTATATGATATATGTTAGAAAAATTACTATAATATAACATATGTAAGCGCACAAGTAACAAGTATCATAAATAAATTTTTTGTAAAAAAGTAATTAAATTTTAAAAATTGAAGAATAAATTTTTTAACAAGCACCCGTGTAATACACGAGTGTTGTACTGGTATATATATATATATATATATATATATATATATATATATATATATAGAAAGAAAAGTGGCCACCAACCAAACTGACTAAACTCTAAAAACTAAAGTTACTATTCATCCTTGAGTTGGTAGCACTCTTCACTTGGGACCAATAGATCTCAAGTTCGAATTAGTGGGGAACCACTATTGATCCTCTTTTTTAGGAAAAAAGTAACTAATTAAGTAATATATGGTGACGAAACTGACCAGAATCTATATAAAACCGAACGTTAAACCGGATTGAAATATTGACACCTCTGAATTTTTCTAGTGATAATGACAATATTAAGGAAAATTAAATTAGTTTGCATAAGTAATCATAGCTGAATTTTGCTAGTCCTATTGTTAATATCATGTAGAATTAAAATTAGTTTGCATAGGTAATCACATTTCATTACATATATTGTCATTTTCTCAAGACAAACATTGTTAACTTTTAATGAAAAATAACAATGTCCAATAATTAGAAAATGTGGAATGAGCGGGAAAACTTTTCCCAGCTACTCCACTTTAATATACTCCCTCTGTTTCTTTTTAGATGTCGTTTTAATTTAAAACCTCTAAATTACGATTTTAATGAGTTGTGTCATTATCTTATATAATAATCCTATTAAATTTAGTGTTTGAATTATTAATGGGTCTGTTTTAAAAATAATGATAAGAGATAAAGTTTTTAGGTGATTCTGCTAAGATTTGTTAAAGAGGATAAAGTTGAAAGAATGAATAAAATATTTCCAATGACAACTAATTTGCAAAAAGATTGACATCCTACAATGACAAGTATAAAAACACATATCACTATAATATATATATGTATATATATCACTTTAATATTATATATCATATATATATATATATTATAGTGATATATATTAAAAGTGATATATATGTATATATAATATATTAAAGTGATATATATATATATATATATATATATATATACTTAAGTGGAGTAGCTGGGAAAATTGTTGTTTTCTCGCTCATTCCACATTAATTGTTTCAAATTATTGGACATTGTTATTTTTCATTAATGGTTAACAAAATTTGTCATATATATATAGAGATATATAGGGAGAGAGAAAAGAGAAGTGTCCCCCAACCAAACTGACTAAACTCTAATAACTGAAGTAACTATTGATCCTCGAGTTGGTAGCACTCTTCGCCTAGGACCAATACGTCTCGAGTTCGAGTCATATAGGGGGAAGGGGTAAGTGGAGAACCACTATTGAGATGATTGGTCAACCAATCAAATACTTAAAATTGACCCATACAGAACAAAATCGTCCCAAATACTTAACTTTGTCTAATTCTGTCTATTAGTATCGCTGAACTATGTTTAATTTATACATACTATAAAACAGTCTCACATGAATTTATTGTGCGACAGTCGAAACATACTTTCATACATTCAAAGTGAAAAATCATACACTTCAAAACAATTATTACATTGTTTACATAATTTTTTATATGTATGGTGTTTCACCTTAAAGTATGAAACATTATTTATGACTTTTGCAGATTATAAATACATGACTGTCTCATACTAGGTTTTATGTTAATCCATTTGTCTAGGTATATATGGAAGAAAACAACATAGAGCTAATTTCATCTCATACCTTTGAAATTCCATAACCTGTAATATCTGGTCTTGTAGAAAGGGACTGACCAACTGCACGGAAAATTGATTACGAATGAGAATAAAATATGATCTTAGTCGAACTTGTAATAAATGAGAATACTCAGGTGGAAATTTCATTAAGGATTTAAATACCGATACAAATTCTTCCGAAATCATACAAATCCCATATTACCTTTTATAAAAGTGGGTCCCAGGTTTAACATTGTTTCTTTCAATACCATCCCAAAATTGTAATCAGAATCATTTCCTCCAGCATGTGCCTCTGCAGCAGAACTGATTGAAGAAATCCTGAATTTGATTGTGGCGGAAACAAAGGCAATAAAGACCTTCAACAAGATAAAAGCCAGTAAGGATGGGGTTTAATTAATCAGGTCTCAAAAAACAACTCTTGCTTACAGAGTCTATCATAAATCAAAGAGAAAAAGATAAATCAACAACAGCTTCCAGTAACACAAATGAAAATGCATGGTACTTCAAGCACATTAAACATCCATATCATGTGAAGGTTAAAATACTAGACAATAATGAAAATATATATTCTCTGCCATGGACCTTATTCAATAGAAGTTCATTTGGCCTATTAACAAGTTTTCTTGTAACATAGCAATTTCATTTCTTTGTTTTCAGCTTTCTTTTTTATTTTTTCCTTATTTATTTTTCCAGGAACATAAGAACTACATCATTGCGACAACGTTGGAAATGCTACTACAGATCTCCGATAGTTTTAAAGAACAAGATCATCACTTTTCTCTTGGAGCATAAATTCCCAGGCACGAAAAGGCCATTTCCATTTACTGAGATTTTTTAAGAAAACCTCGATCCAGTATGAAATCCATATATGCAGCTAATAGTAAGTACTGAAGAAAGATTTCAGCTCATTGTAAGGTGTAATCGCTAAGTGCAGTAAATCAAGATACATGAGAAGAGAACCAGCGATTTATAAAGTCAAAACCATTGGAGAAAAAATAAGACGGCGTTATCTACTTAACTGCCACCTAAGCTAGCTTAACCCATTAAAATCACAATTAATAAAAACATGCTTTAATTAATATAGCTAAAAACAATTGCGTGCAGGTGCATGTTCATATATTCAACAAATTACTCAAGCCTACAATCTTTTAAGTTGAATACTTCCCCCAATAAATTGAATCCCAAGGAATGTGAACCATTTCAAATTGCACATTTAATTGTATGCAAATCTTCGACGAAAGACACTGAGCTCAAGCTAACGCATTCTATGAAGAGAGCTAAAACTCAATTCCAGTTTAGCAAAAGCATCTGATACCGAAAACTATAGGATTACTAGTCCATATGGGTAGAGTAAAAATGTTTGAGGTCAGTATGACGAGAGCACAAATTATTCCACGAGTAAAATAAAAAGTTATTACCTCAAGAAGTCGGAGACCTACTACATGAGGCCTCAAGGTGAAATATTCTGTAACTTCCTCTGCATCATACATTTCAGGAAGAGGCTTTGTCCACATCTTGGATAGATAATAAAAATAGCTAGCATAAACCTCCATGGCTTTGAGATCAGCCAGAAATAGATCAACACCAGAGAGCTCTTCAAAACAAGAGAAAATAGTTATGTTCAGAGGGCTTTTTGTATGTACAAGAAAGTGAGATCCAAAGTAAATTTCTTAAGTTAAATACAAAAAGCAGGTACGCACAAACAGAATGCGACCTCAACACCTGTTTTTACACTCATCAGGGTCTTCTTGACTTATATGCAAATGCATATTTCTTTGCTCTTTCTCAATAAACTTATAGCATCTAATTAAACAATCAATCATCACTGTGAACATTATGATTCATGCCGCAAACTAGTTATGAAATATAGATGAAAGGGCACACGGTTGGGACTCTTTTATGTAAATTCTGTTTATCCACATTTATTCACAACTACGAAGCTAAAGCTTGACTGGAAGTCATACTTTTGGTTACATAATTTCATAACCGCGCCAAACATGGGTTACAGTCGAGCAATATTTCATGAAAAGGTTAGTTTCTGCATTTTCTAATTCAACGGACATCTACGGACATGCCAGTATACAATGCCGCCGACATAAGCAAGATAAAGAGCAGCATACGCGCAAATGGTTAGCTTTGTTATCAAAGTTTCTAACTTTGTTAGGTAAGGGAAGCTAGAATCTAGTGAATGCCTTTATGAAAAGTGACCCAAAGTGCCCCTAAATCCAAACCTACAACCAGCATGACCAAACTACACGTAGAAGTTAGGATAAATTCATCTAAACTAAATAATAATAATAATTTTTAAAAATAAAAAAATATAAAAAAATAAAAGCTTAGCCGAGACGTGCAGCTCAACAAAGTTCCCCATTGAGGCACTATCAAGTTCGAACTCTACCTGGATAGTAAGGCTCAGGCCAAGACGGAAACCCAGAGGACACCGCCTGAGGGTCCTCCACATTCCGCAGCCATATCAGATCCTCCACGGACTTCGACACCTCCGGAACTCGAAACGCTTTGTTGGCCCACCGCAATCCCTTGCTAAAACCCGCTTTCAAAAACGCTATGTCTTTCTGCACGACTTCAACGACGTTCCTCAGCCCACCACCATTCCTGCTCGGCCTCTGCTCCTTGTCGAGGCCGACGCTTTTACTGTCTCTCTTCAAGGGACTCCTCTTGGTGCTCTGAGTGGCTCTTGCGGAGCAAATAACGGGGACCGGCGATATTGCTGACGCCATACGAACCCGAATTCTTCGGATGTGGATTTACGATGGAAATTTGGCGGCCATTTGAGGTTGAGAATTTGAGATCGGGCGTAGAATTTCAGGTGATTATCTCGCAGTGTTCACATGAGCAGCAGCGGAGGAGAAGAGTGGAGACGGATGAATGAAATGGATATCGACCAATCGTGTTGGCCGGTGGGGGTTACGGAACCTAACTGAAATTTGGAAAAAGAGTTGGGGTTGAAAAAGTATAAAAGGATAATAGAGTTGGCCGATCCTGTTGACCTAACGAGCCGATCTGAAATATGTTGAGCTCGTGTTTGACTATGTCCGATCGTTGTTCGTATTTAATTCGTTTATTATTTTAGCAAAAATACATATTCAAACTGGTTTGTTAGTGTTGGTCGATGGGCGTTAGGGAGCCTGTTTGAAATTTGACAAAGCGATGATATCGAAAAGTAAAACAACAAATGGTGTTGGTATCTTGTTCACTAAATGAGTTGAGCTAGAATATTTTTTATTTTTTTTAAAATGATAGAAGTATTATATAAATAAAATCGCACAAAGTGCGAAGAAAAGCAGCCAAAGGCTGAATAGCACAATCACTGATAAAACTAGGAGACAGATCCAAATGATCGCCTAAAGCCTAAACTAGCAAAGCTAGAATAATAAAGTCGCTACTACACAAATCAACTAAAGAAACTACAGAAAACTACTAAAAGATCTCAACGGGATAATACCCGAGTGTCCGATCCCAACAGGATAACAAAGTTGACACTCGGGCGCACAGGGACAACTGCCCAAACAAAAAACACAGAACATGGACACACAGGCAAAACGTCCAAACCAAAACACAAACCTACTACACCATAAGACAACGAAAAAAATACACAAGGCCCTTCCACGGCAACTCAACCGACCTTAACCAGCGGAGAACGGTCGAAACAAAGAATAGTCCAAGTCTAAGGGATGGCTTCCTAAACTGCCACAAGGCCTATATAAAAAATCGATCTCAAACACAAACTAAACTCCGAAACAATCCGCCTCAACCGGAGGGACAACCGAACCCGCACCCACTCTAGCACTTCCCGAGCACGCCTAACACCACTAGCCGAGCGAAGGAGCACTAGAACCATGCCGTCTAACACCACTAGCCGAAACAGGGGGGGTGCTCGGGCCCTCAACTCCGACACACCATCAGATCCCCGTCCCACCTCTCGACCCGCAAACCAACCAATATCACCGCAGATCACCGGCATCAGGACGAGAAAACCTCGAACGAAGGTCCGCCGGAAAAACGGGACCGCCCGAGGGCCCTCTGTTCGCACTCAGAATCTGAGACAAGAACCAAAGCAGAAATTGAAGGAAGACTCACCTCCAATCGAGACCGGCAGGTAAACGACGTCACCAATTGCAAACCGATCGACGACCAAAGAGCTCGCCTCCTCCAACCTCCACAATCTGGCGAAAATGGCCTGAGCAGACCAACAAGCGCCGGTACTCTGCAGCAACACCGAAGGTCTGGGACAGTAGAGGATAGGCGGCGGTCGAGCACGACCACCTTCCGGCGCTGCACCGCCACTGTGGAAGGCGACGTGATTCAAATGAGAAAGGGGCTAAGGTTTTGGATTTTTTTCGGGCTAGAGCAGAGAAGAGAGAACAATGAGCTAGAACATTTTCAACTCGTGTTTTATTACATTCGACCTTTGTTCGTATTCATTAGCTTATTATTTGAGCAAATATTCAATATTTGACTTTGTTCGTTTAATTGTTCACTGAAAATTAAGTTTGTTCGTGCTTGAATAATTTATAATCAACGTTATTGAAATTGTTTGATTAAGTTGAGTTCATAAACTCGAATATTATTTTTTTTTCTCAATAAATGAATTGCTAGTTTATAATTATTTTACTCAAAATATTATACATACAAATATAATAATCAAATTATATTAAATTAATTTTGACAAACATTATCGAACGTTTTTAGACGACTCGTGTTTGTTTGATTAAGAAATGATCTTAATTTATGCTCAAGTTAGCTCGACCAATAGATAAACGAACTTTTATCAAATACGGGCGTACTCGGACTAACTCTTGTATCTATTTTGTCATAATATGCATGGATCAATTAGATCACGACAAATCTATCATTATATTAAAAGATTAACCATTTAACACATTTAGCAAGCTTTTCCCGCCAAATACATTTAATGTCTCCTAAAAATAGATTAGCATTAAATGTTGCCCTTAAATCATGGCAGTTGTTAATTTAATTTGGAGAAATCGTGGCAACTAAAACAAACAACATTAATTACGGCTGATTTAATATTTAAATGGTAAACAAATATTACTTTTTTATGACTGATTTAAATTTACGTCTGTTTAAAAGTAAAAAACTACTTTTGTGATTTCAACAAATTTGTACTCTTTAATGTACGGCTGATTTAAAATTAAGAATTTACTTTTGTATTTTCACAAAAAATCGTATAAAGAAGTATGGCTGGAATAATAATAAAAAGTTCATTTGTTAAACCATATTTTGCACTCATATATACGAATTCTCATCAAATTAGATTTAAAATTGTGAAGAATGTATATAGATGTGGACTGATTGAAAATATATGATTTCTTAAATTAAGGAATTTTTTCCGGTAAAAAAAAATATAAACTTTAAATATAGATTTTATTAGTAGTGTATACCAAAGAATATTGTTACATTTAAAATTCCTATGAAGAAGAATTCTATTAATTTTCAAATTCAACATCTCATAAAAATAATATAATACAGTTTTACATCTATGAAACAATATTTAAAACTCACCGTTCAACATGCATAAAATGTAAAATTACCTAACATGAGTCATTTTAACTTTCTAAAATCAGTACACAATTTGCTCGGTATGTACTAATAGTCTAATAATTAAGCGTTAATATTTGCTATGACATCTATTGGTTGGAAAGAATTCCATTTTGTATGGAATTCGAAATAAAAAAAACATATTATGAAAATCAAATCTGATTTAGAGATCGATTTCTTAATGGTTTTAAATTATGTAAATATATTGTTTCAGTTTTTAGGATTCTTTTTTATGATCTCAGTCTTTGCATTATATGAAATCTCTACTTATATAAAAGTCATCCTATTTATTAGAAATAGTAGGCAGAAAAGTCAAATGTAATTAATGCTTGCTGGAAATAGAATGATATTAATTACATATTTGTTTTGGTATTTATAGGCTTGACATTAAAGATTTATTATGGGATAAAAATCAGAACCGATTTTTTTACCTTTGCTGGAAAAGTCAAAGGTAAGTATAGATTTGTTTTATCCCATAACATCGGTTTAGTTAAGAAAATCCCATCAAATCAGTTTTATATGTCAAGCCTATGAATAAAGATTTAATCGGTCAAAATTAAATCCTTATTTTACGTCACCCATAAATAAAGTAGATGTCAAGCCTAAATTGAAGGGTTTAGTTGTCTATATAATCATTGATTTACGTAAATACATCTAATGTTTAAAGTTTGTGTAGATTGAAAATTCCTTCTTATCTTTTTACAAAAAATCGTATTATTATTGTATGGAAAATCAAACTCATAATGTTGTGTACAAGGAGGTCTTTAATAATATATATTGTTTGTTTGTCGAATACTATCTTATTGTACAATTTTCCTGCTTATTATTAAACTTTTATTGAATATTGCATCTTATAATATAGTATTCCTCAAATAAATATATCTCGTGCCTCGCACGGGTCAGTACTATATATATCCCGTACATTTTTTTGTATACATGTATATAATTATAAGTCTGGATAAATAGCCTTAAAATTGTGCACCTCGTGCATCACACGGGCTCTGTACTAGTTCTTGAAAGAAAAGAAAAAAAAAAGTTGTCTTCCATTAGTGAATCAAATAGGCAATCCTATTACAGGAGTAGCATCAGGTACTTTTTTTTGGAACAATAGAAATTTTATAAATAGAAAACATAATTACATCTAGAGCTCAGCTAAAAATCGAATCTAGTGATTGAAAACCCCGAAGGGAGCCTAAACACCACAACGCATCAACGATAATAATTAATTTCCAACCGGAGAGTTTAGATCCCATAGGGATAATAACACAAAAAATAGAAAAATAAAAAACACAGATAAAGACACACGAATACAAACACGGTACCATAGATTAAAGCCCTTCCCACAGCCAGACAGATGCACCAAGCAACCCTCGACGAAACACCACGACCGACCACCAAACAGACCAGGTCACGGCTCAAATGTCATCACGAGAAACTGCAACACACGCCTAACTAGAATCGAAATTCGGGACCCCAACCCTGCGTTTTGGCGGCCGACCCCAACCATCAGTCGAAGAACAGCCGAATACTCCCCCTCGCCACACAACCACCGCCTCGTTCCGAGCCCACACCACGGGCCAAACCCGACGCGACGACTGTCCCTTCTTCCCTAACAACAGGAGAAAAAAACAAGGGGAAGGATACCCACTGATCTCCGCCCCGACCACCTTTCCGGCTATCAGGACCACAACCTGCCTCTGCATCAGCACCGCAGCCCGCCGCCGCCTCAACGCCATGGAATCTGATGACCTTCGTCCAAAGATGGCAATCGAAAAGACGTGCCCCGACACCAAAATGAGGCCGCGCCGCACATTCGGGAACCGGCCACAGTTAATGGAGCCCGATGGCCTCGCTGGGGAAGACAAGCGCAAAAAATTAGGTCAGGAAGAAAAGGGGATAAATTCGGGAGCGAAGAGAGAAAAGAGGGTGTAAACTTTTTCAGATTGCAATGTAATATTAACAGTGTTGAATCACCAATTTGGTCAAGATGTAAGATATAACCAATTACTTAGGGCGTGTTTGGATATATTCGCTAAAAATATTTTTTTTGTTGTTAACTATGGTTAACTTTGATAAATGTGATATAGTTAGTTGTTATTAGAATTTTAAGTTTATATTAAAATAGTATTTAAAATAAATAACTATAGTTGATTTGATATAAAAATAAGAGAGAGATACTGTGAAGTAATGGTTAGTTAAAACTATGTGAGTGAATGAATAACGAACTAAAATTGATGTGATGTGTAAGAAAGATTGATTATTATTATTTAGTTATATTGATAGTCTTGATGGTAGTGGATTAAGTTAAAGTTAAGTTAGATTTTGAGTATAATTGAGTATGTGTTGAGAAAAATTATAAACAAATACACCCTAATGGTTTGTTTGTTATACATAAACTCATTGTATATTCAATACATACTCAAAATTTAACTCAACTTTAACTTAGCCCTACTATCTTCATTAATATAATTAAATAGTATCAATCAATTATTCTTATACATCACATCAACTTTAATTTCACTCACATAATTTTAACTGATCCTCATTTCACATCACTTATCTCATATTTTTATATCAAATCAACTTTAATTATTTTATTTTAAATAATATTTTAATATAAACTCTAAATCCAACTAAAAACTAATCATACCACATTTTTCAAAATTAACCCTAGTTAAAAAAAAATATTTTGAGCGGATATTTTTGTATCCAAGCACACCTTAAGTGTGGGAAATTTGGCTAAGAGTCCAAAATTTGGCGAGCGCGCGCACGACCGCGCCTGCGCACTCGGCATGACCAGGCGACGCTTGGTGCGCGCCCTGCACGACCGCACCCGCGCGCCCAGCACGACCCTATGACGCTGGGCGACGCCCGTAGCAACTCCAACTCAGAGGAAGCTAGGTGTGTTATCGAACCGAACTATTCACGAACAAAGCTCGTTCGCATTCGATAACAACTCGTTCATTTAGTAATCAAACGAACGCGAACATGAAATTATGCTCGTTTAGTTATCGAATGAACACGAACAAGTTCACGAACTAATCAAGCGTTCGCGAACAAAATTTTTTTATTATTTTATATATTATATATATAGTATGTACATTTAATATAATATATAAATATGGATACATATTAAATATTAAATAAAATAACTTGTACGGTGTTAAAAGAAAAAAGTCAACAAACACGAACACTAACTTGTCGAAAAATTCGAACAGTTCACGAACAAGTTCGACTATATAAACAAACGAGCACGAATGTGTCGATCCAATAAATGAATGAACATGAACGAAATTTTTGTTCGATTACTAAACGAACGAACACATACATGTTCAAAAATTAGTTGAAACTCAAGCTCGAAAACTTTAAGCTAAGTTCGGCTTGGTTCAGTTCGATAACAGCCCTAGCGGGAGCCTCGGGGAGCTCGAGCGGCATTTCTGCAACTTTTCGCCCCCTACGTAGAGATCTCGGCCACCCAGCGCCACGAAGTCGCGATGTCGCAACATCCTCAGCGACCCATCGTGTCGCACTTGCGACCAAGCGACACAATCGGCGACCTCGCGCTCTATTTCTGCAGCACCTCGCCAGTTACGCGACCACTTTCGCGACCCAGTGCCCCTGCACTCGCGTCCCATTGGCACGCTCAATGACCTCGCAGATAAGTCCCAGGTACACGCCCGTGCACCTCGCAGTCTAACGCCCGTGCACTCGCAGTCTAGCGACTACGCATCCAGACCATGTAGTCCGGTGAGCCAGGCGCACTGCACACGGACCAACCTCGAGTCACCAACGAACCATACTAAGCCACCGGCTAGACCACCGAGCCCCGGTGCACTTGGAGACCGCTCGCGATATTTTTCGGTCGCCAATGACCGACGCATTTTTTGGTTGGAAACAACATTTTCGATCTCCCTAAACCAATTTGAGTCGTTCTAGCCATCGGAAATCTTATCTCGTGACGATTCCACCTCCTTCACCCGTTTTTATTGGAAATTCCACTCTCGAGCATGTGTTTTGATGGTTCATTGCTCGATTTTTATGCTTTCATTGCCGAGATCAAAGTTATAGAGGTACTTCACTTGAACCAACTTGAGTCATTTGTATTTAAATTGGATGTGCTTTTATTGATCCGAGAGTGATATATATTAAGTGGCGGGGAGGTGTATCGAAGGCTCTAGAGCTCTAGTTGAAAATTTGATGAATTTAGGTGGTTGTCGTTTGATTTTGAGGCACTTTGGGAGTATTGTGCTTTATTGAATATTTTAGAAACTGTAGTGTACGTGGCTACTTGTTTTGAGATTCATTTATCATTGGAGTTTTGTTGTTCTTGTGTCTTTGCATAGATTCAAGAAGGATTGTGCTTTATCGATTATGTCGGACAACCGGGAGAGCGTTGATGACTTGTTTTGCAAATTCTCTACATCTTGCGGCATTTGGAAGGCATTTCGGGGCTAGTATTGTCAATAATCTATCTTGTGGCTTTTATTTTTGTGTTTTACTTAGTTTTATTGTTAAATGGACCGGTTTTGTGTAATTGTGTCGATTCACCCGCATGAAGTTTGAGACGTGGTCAATATATCTAACTTTTTATTCAGTAAACATGTTTATTTAATTGAATTGTTTTAATTTATGCCTTTCAATAAGTTGAACCCCGGTGATTCTAAGTCGACTGAAGATTTGTTGATGTGAGACACATAATTTAGAGTCATGGTCTTGTTTTGTCCTTTGTAATTCCCGATTGGTAAATACTTTGAACTTGCCTTCTTTGAGGTTCATTGTAAAAGCTCATGTTCGTAGTCTATTCTCGTTACTATGCATCGTGACATATTGATTGTTTATTGATGGAATTCACGTTTTTGTGGTGATTTGTTTGCCCACTCATAATAAAAAAAAAAAGAAAGGAGAAATGAAAGGTGAGTTCATGAGTTAAGTACATATTAGGCTCCACTTGTCCCGATTCACATTGTGGAAATAGATAATGAGCACGAAAAACTGGTCTAGGAGCGCGAAGAAACCCCTCGAGAGTACACTTATATAATAATTGTCCGAAAACCTCGTTTGGAAAAAGTGACTCACGAAAGAAAAAATGAATAAAGAGAGAGAAACCTTCATTTGTGTCATTGATCTTATTGCCTATGTTTGAGTTGACTCGTAGTCCCTTGGTTTTGTCATATATTTATACTTAAGGACATGGAGTACACGTATTCCATGGGTAGTTTTGTAAGAAGTTGGCCATGTTGGAGAAGAGCATTGGACGCGTGCTATTTTGTATGACTCGAGGTGGTGGGAAACATATTTTCAAATTGAATATTGATTATAAGAATCTTGGGGTAAAATGAGTTTGGTATATTTTGGGACATGATAAACGAGTAACAAATTTATCTTTTTGAAAAGTTAACGAGATTGTTTGCTTGAGGATAAGCAAAAGATCAAGTATGGGAGAGTTGTTTGTATGTTTTTGTTGTTATTTTAGATGTTTCTAAGTGTTTTATTTGTATTCGTTGTAGTTTATTTTAGATGTTTTTGGCCCACTTAGTTGTTTTTGCTTGTTTTTGTGCTTTCGAGTCGTTTTGGTGTCTTGTGCTTTCTATTTCTCTTTTTATCTTTTATTTTGTACAAAAAAATGCGCTATGGAAATCCTAAAAAATCTACTGGAAAGTGCCAAAAATTTTGACCGAACAAGCATGAATGTTCCTGAAAAGAACCTAGCGTCCGACAAGCTCGAGCCGAGCACCAAGCAGTGAGACGAGTTTCCAGTGATATCGAGCTGAGCGTTGGCTAACCACGCGAGCCACGCACGTCAACGTCGCCCGACATCGTTCACCAACACTCGCACAAGTCGTCCATGATGCCCATCAGCCCGCGTTGCTCGCCCGCGCATGTCGCACTGCCTGCTCAATGTCGCCTAGGACACCACGTCGCGTTCCTGCCTAACATCGTTGAGGGCACCCTGCAACCGTCGTCGAGAAGCAGACACTCGCGGGCTGGTGACTGCACCCACTACGTCGCGAGTGTCACGCATGCCTACACATGCCTTAAATTTTGTTGTGTTTAAATGTTTTGCACAGTGGTGTTTTGGTGGTTGCCTGAGAAGAACAATTTGAAAATTCACAAGTCAAGTTTGTTGTTTTGAAGTTCTTAAGTAGTTGTTTCACAGTAAAGTTTATTAAATTACTCAAATTATATTGCTTCGTATTTGGTTTAATTAATGTGTCGTATTAACAAGGTTGTATTCAAATTTAAAACTTTCAATGTTTTCTCTCACTTATTTTTATAAATCTTGTTTGCATTTTTCTACATAATTTGTGAGATTAGTTTTCAGTAAACTACTAATTACATAATTTTGGGGACAACATTGAGAAACTATGGAGTCTGATTAACGATTTCAGTTCGATTTGGGATTTCAATTTCTACGCTTCCTTGTCTCAAGGTTCAGCCACCTCAAAATCCCTCAGAGAAGGTTCAGTCACCTCAAAATCCCTCAGAGATAACTTGGACAGGGACTCTTGCAAGTTTCTCTGACAAAGCATTCTCCAAACTTGCTGCATCAAATTTTCTATTATCACTCATCAGCTCCGATTAACCTAACAACCTTGTAATCAGAATCAAACTTAAAATTAAATGAGTTATCTATTTTAATTTTTTATATTGATTACTCTCCTATGATAAAGAAGAATCAAACTTAAATATTAACTGAGTTATCATTCATTTTTTATACACGTTTTCACTTAACTATTTAACATGTTTGCATCTCACTTGACTACTTAAACATCTTTTATATTTGTAGCTGCAGAATTAGTAGATTATATTTCCAAGATGTGATTAAAATTAAGATGCATTATATCCCACGGTTTTATACATCCTTATATATCCATCTACGAAAAATATACTAGTCACTTATAATAAATCTTCTTACATTATTTCGTATTATTATCATTTTAAATTAAAAAAGTTATAACTATATGTTTATTTAAAATTTACTATTTATCATCAATTGCTATTCTATTATTTTCTTATCGAACTATAATTAATTATTATATCGTATTGATCATATTAAAATAATTATTAATGCTGCAAATGCATTTTCATAATAAGAAAATATCACTCAAATAAAAGTATATCTAACGAATCTATGTTTTTCACTCAAGGTTATATTAATTTCTGAGAACAAGACGTCGGATTAACAACAAATGCTTTAACTAAACAATATCAAAATTTTCCCACCTCATTATGCAAGTACAAAAAACTAAATACTACAAATGATAATTAAGAATCTGTATGGCAAGCAATTATAACTAATTCCCATAAATATTTCCTAAAAACTAATTAATAGAAGATCACTAACTATATATCCACACCTCTAGCTAAAAAAAGGCCAACTATTGTAGATAGATCTGATTAAACAAACCTAATTTCTATTAACAAATATGCACAATTTCATATTTGAATATCTGTCATACTATAAAAATAATTTAAAAGTTTAACATTATGCAATAATTATTTTTTATTTCAAAAGTATAGCGCATCATCGACTACTAATTCACCCAAGAATTTGTGAAAAAACCTAATTGTGAAGGAATAATTAACAAGACAAATTAACATAGAAATGAGGCTATATATTCATGATTGAAGAATAATTACAAAAGTACAAAAATGAATTTACCTGGCATCGTAGTAATATATCATTTACAATGCCCTTGAGAGAAGCACGTTGTTACCCAATATTGCAATCCTGTTTTCACTCTTTCAAAAAAATTAAACACGACAAATATTTCAGTAAAATTAATCACAACATATATTATACAAGTGTGTATATATACATATATGCTTGGCTCCTCATACGCCATTTACAAAGGGCCATCGACTTTTCCGATGAGCTCTGCAAATGGCATACAGGGAGCCAGGCAAATTCATATATATAATATATTTAGCAAATATATGAAAAATGCAAGAACATATATACAAATATATATTTGTGTGTTTGTGTGTGTACTTACTAGCTTAATTACATTATTAATAGCATGAAATGGTATGTGCCATTATTCTCTATACATGCAAAGTGTATGCTCAATTTCTCGTGTATATAAATATATATCCCTATAAAATTAAGATCTTTTATGATGATCAAAACAAGAAGATAATGTAACAGTGGAAACTAAAGAAAGAGAGAATGAAGAAGAAAGAGAAAAGGAAAAAAGGTTTAATTAATTGTACATGAGAATGAGAGTGAAAAAAATAGGGTTGAGATGACTCTAATTTATAAACAATATGGTTAGTTAAAGTTGAAGACACCAAGATTCAATTTTTTTTTCATGGGCTGCTTCAAAAATCCAAAATAAAGATGAGGAAAACAAATTAATTAACCAAACCCTACAATTAAACCTCATACGCTATATATACATCAAACCCTTACAAAGGAACACATATAAGAACACAAAAATTAAGGGAAAAGAAGACACATACGCACAGAATACACAAAGATAAAGGCAAACCTATGATGTGAGGCTTAGCTAGCTAATATTAAAAGGGGGGTTAGTTAAAAAATCTTGATATCTGTCCAAATTTTCTTGTGGGGTTTCATGTGAGTGGAAAAGGGAGAAGCTTTTTTTGTGTGGGTTGTACTTAGAACACTACAAAACACAAGTTTATTACAACTAGATACAGACAGATATATAGACAGATAGATTTGGACATGAGGAGAGAGAGAAATACATCTCTTCAGAATCAGAGATGGCAAATTAATTAAGAGGGTGTTATAATGCAGAAAAGATTTGATTACGTTTCCATTTTAGCTGGACGATTGACATGTAGAGTTCTTGAATAAAATGAACCGGTCGTAGGCTCAGCTCAGCTCGAGCTCGTTTAAAACTATTTTAGTTAACGAGTCAAACTCAAGTCAACTCGAAAAGAAGAATTTTTTATATATATTTTTGTAGTTCGTTTCGTTAAGGTTCGAGTTCTGCTTATTATGGCTCGAACTCGACATTATTTATTTAACAAGTCGAGCTCGACTCGACTCCGATTTGTCAAGTTCAAATCATCAAAGTAATCATGACAAATCAAACTCGAGTTTGATTACTAACTCGTTTAGTTGATGAGTCAATTATCTCAAGCTCGAATACCATGAGCTCGAGTTCGGCTCTGCTCGTTTTCACTCCCATAATGACATGTGTATAATTGTGACGTCATTATAGACACGAATCATTCATTAAAATGACATTAAAATGAAACATGATTTAAAATCTGTAATAAAATTATAAAAACACTGTCCAAGCAATTTCATAAGCTCCCTCTCATGCTTTTGGGGTTTGAAATCTCCCTTTTCTGGGTCTTGTAAAAGCAAAGGTTGCTTTTCTATTCAGACTATTCTGAACCTGCCTTTTTTTTTTTGTTTATTATTATTATTATTATTATTATTTACTTTTGAGTTTGAATTTTTTTTTTTTTCTAATGTTCTTACTTACACTCAAGCTATATATAACAAATTGAGATATTGCTACCTTGCATTAATGAAAAAATAAATAAATAAATTGGTTTGTGTGTGTATTCTCATTGGGAATTGGGTATTGGGAAATGTGACAAAGGAGGTGAAAACTGAAAAAGTGGTAAATAGTAGTAGTAAATAGTAATACACATGAAATGAAAGTCGAAACAGTTGATAGATTTTATCGTGTAGAGTGTTGGAAGTAACAAGTGTGGGAATCCTGCAGTCATGTGGAATTTTATTAACAGTGCTAATTATATATTCTTTTTTTTTTATTATTATTATTAGAATTGCAGCATTTGTGTTTTATCCCTAGTGTTCCCTATGAAATAAGCCTGCACAAAAAAGTATATAAATAAAGCTGAATTGAGATGGTATAGTTGGTTTCATGTGTGTGTGTGTGTGTGTGTCATAGATTGTACAGATGGAAGAACAATTTTTCAGTATTTAAGTACATATGTCAGATATTGCTTTGTGATAATCATAATTTTTAATAGTTTTATTACTATTATTTATGTGGATCAAATGCTTTTGTGCTATAACTGATTAATATTGTATTCTAAATTATTTTTATTTGATATTTAAATACCATGTACCTTTCTTATTCGTGCATCCGTAAGATATGTAGTAATTCAAATCATATGATTGGAGATTATAATTAACACACACATTCACTCGAAGTATTGATTTGCAAACTATATTTTCCATATTAATTATGTTTGATCAATTTTGTATTGTGTTTAATTTGGGGCTCTCTACCGGCCCAAATTTTGCCAGGCTGACGTTCATTTTTTATAGGCTTTTGTATTTTTTCTATAAGATGAGCCCAGACTATTATGAGGAAAATGGTTGAAGAAATTTTGGCTAACTTACATATATATTAAAATTTTTGATTAAATATTAACCTTTTAAAATATTCCAAATTTATATAAAGAATACACTTTTATTGTAAGTTTAAGAACTATTTTCTTTTTTAAGTTTATGTTTAATTTGCTTATGGTTTATAACATGTTTATATTATAACATCTTGTGACATGACTAAAAAAATTATGTTAATTCCTCAAACACGGACTCTTAATAAACGTCAAATAATCATTGACGTTTCGTTCATTGGGTCGATGTAATTGAGAGCCTATTTCTTTCTGCTTCTCAATGGTCAGCTTCTATGAATAGAGTGGAGTTCAACTCCTGGAGTAAGCACATCATTAACCATATATATAGTGAATTGGAACATCGCACAGAATCAAGGTGACAATGGTGCTGGATTTGAACTTGAACATCGAGGGGTCGCGGCTAGACTCCTTCACTGAGGTCTCGACGCAGTCAATCTTCTTGTTCTTGGACGATTTCTTAAAGAGGGCCGCAATGGTGGGGTTCGCGTTGGTCGTCTTCATGGTCTCGAGCTTTTTGGAGGCCTTGTCGATGGTGGACTTGAATGATTTGCAGGATGCTGCGCAGTAGCTGAGCAGCCACGAGATGGCTTCGCACACAATGACGGTGCAGAGCAATTCCAATGACGGTGAGGCTGTCGGAGTATTTAAAGTCAGAGAGTATGGCTGACACCATTGGGAGGTTGGGTGCTAATGGAGATCTGACTCATTTGGTGTCGTAAAAAATGATGATAGGGGTGGTATGCTATTTTGGGAAAATTTTCGAAAACATAAGGAGGAGGAAGGAGAATTGCATGAGGTAAAAAATAAAGGAGAAAGAAAGAGAAAGAGTGTGACAATAGCTTTTATGAAGTACATAAAAATAATTGTACAACTTATACTTGATTTGATGAGACCGTATTGCGTGTACAATCTCTATATTTCTCATATGATTCTTTTCTTTTAGGATTTGGGCTTGAAATTTTTGAAACTGGATCTGACGATTATATCTTCTTCATGCTTGGATTGAATTTATATAAGGTTAATTAGAGGGTATAATAACTTTTTCTTGAATTAAACAGTTTGAATTTAATTTGATTGGAGACGACTTCTTGGAGAGCTGACTTATTCAACTAGAAAGTGAATTTTTGGCCAGTATAACATTGGTTGGATGAACTTCACGATGAATGCAACTTGAATGTCGCTTCACCACCATTGATCATTTTGGATTTGATTTGAAAGGAATGAATATTGTTTCTTTACTTCTTTCTTTGACGCCTTTGTTTTCTTTTATTGACTTTCTTTTTCATTGAAAGTATTTGGAGGCTCGGAGATGTTGACCTATAATTTGAATGACAAAAAATTAAATAAAAATATTAATTAATAAAATATTAAAATTTGATTGTCACAAAAAAATTATAAAAGTTATGTAAAAACTAAAAACTCTTATTATCAGCAGCTAAATGAGCTCTAAGTTCGTTTCATTGATCACACGAGCAGACCGGGCCAAGCTTTTGAAGGTTGCCGGTAATGGATGGTGGTGACCATTGGTGGGTGAAAGGACGGTTGAACTCAAATAACGTGGTTTATTGAATTTGTATGGTATTAACTACTTTATTTTTCGCGGATATATACATAAAAAGCCAAAAAAACCCGCCGCCATTGCCCTCAAAAAGTTGCAAAATCTAACTGATATAAAAAGGAAAATTATAGGGAAAAGAGAAGGAAGAACATCCTTTAGTTATCAGGTACAAATTCCTTCGCTTAATGCTGTGGAACTCTTCATTTTCGTTTCCAGCTAATTTACGTGATGTGTCGAGATCTGCTCATTGTATCTATCCACGCTTCGTGCTATAGTATGAAACCCGTATCATTGTTTTCGCGTTATGATTACTTTTTTTCCCAAACCCAATTTCTTCTGATTAATTGATATTTGTCTTGCCAGTTTTACTCTGGATTCATTTGCCAAGTTATTGAGCTTGAATGAGTGAAATGTTGGGATGCTTTCTTTTTGGGTTTCTTTTTTACAGGGGTTTGCAAGCTAATTGAATTGGGGAAGGATAATTTTTCGTTACTGCATTGTTGGAGAAGAAAAAAGATTAACCTATAAATGATGGGTTTTACGCTGTGGCCTTCTTCGGCTGAGGTTTCATTTTCTTGTTTGAAGTCGAAATCTGTTGTTCCAAAAGCTTTCAGTAGACCTGGTGAGTTGAGCAGGAAAGAAAAACAAAGTGGAGGCCGAAAGAAAATGTATGTTTCATGCCACCTGGTCCCCGGGCAATTGGAAGGGTCAGAAGTAGGGAAGATAAAGCCCCATGAGCCGGCTTCGAAGTTGGAATATGTTAAGACATTGTTGATCGACAATTACGATAGTTACACATATAACATTTATCAAGAGCTTTCCGTCATTAATGGATGTAAGGTTTTCTATCTTGTTGTGATTACTGTATTTCCATCTTGTTAATTTTGGCTTTATTAGTAGCATGGATGAAGTTCTTTAATATTACCCTGCAATAATTTGATGATTGGTGCCTTAATAGGTTATCACAGCCTCACAGGCGACATTGCAATGAGTGTTTTTGATTTGATCACTTGATGTTTGTCCAGCATGATGTGTGTCGTTATCATGATACACACATTTGTATTTAAAAGAATCGGCTTGTAATGAAAGCATAAGTGATCTACTATTGTTCACTCTCTCTCGATATATTTACTGTCAGTATGATATTCTCCGAGTTTCTAGCTTGATAATTATGAATTTAGGAACAACTTCAGGCCACTTGGGTTGTATCTACGACTACGTACAATGACTGGGTTAGAAATGCTCTGGCAGTTATGCATAGTGATATTGCTATCAATGTTCTATTCTGTGATCTGTATTATTGACAAGCAATGAGATGACTTATTTTCTTTTTTTCTTTTTGTTTGAAAACATGAGAAACAGGAGCATTACATGTTTTTTAGTTTATAGTAGAGGTTAGTTCTTGTTTTATCTGATGCAGAAATTCATCATCAGAAGAGCCATCTTGAATGAATAGACATTGAATTCTTTTTCTGTATCATCCTGTTGCTTCTGTAATGTTTTGGATGTAACTTGTACAATTATTGTCTACCCTCCTATTTATGACACAAAATGAACTTTGTTCGTCATGAGGACTTTGGAATAATCTTACATCTATTTCGCATGTTTGATTCATACATGATAATCTGGTTTGTTAGATCGTGCATTTTCTAGCTAGTATACTGGTTCAAAAACTTTAGGTATCATATAAAGCTTTTTCTTCTAGAATTATTCTTGGTTGGTAGTTGCAGTTTGGTGAGATTGGTTAACCGTGGGACAGCTGTCAACCTAAATTGGCAAAAGTGCAATTTAGAGTAGCAGCATATGTTCCTCACCCTCGTGAATAATTATCATTGCACTTGAACTATTAGAATCTCAAGGAGATCCAAATCGTGGTTGTGTCAAATTGATAGTTACCCTTCTATAGTCAGAGATATTCTGTGATTAGCTACTATAAGTATAAAAATGAAAGTGTTTTCTTATCTTACTTTTTTTTTTTGGAAACTGTACAGTGCCTCCAGTGGTGATTCGTAATGATGATTGGTCTTGGGAAGATGTTTGTTATTACCTGTATGAAGCGAAAGCATTTGATAATATTGTAATATCCCCTGGTCCTGGTTCTCCGGCATGCCCAGCTGACATAGGTTACAATTATAACATTGATTTCAAGCCTTTTTTTGTTTTTAGATTTTACTAACTGTATTGCCTTTCAGTTTTTGTGTTTATATGGAATTTTGGACCCCTTCAGATGATGTAACTTGAATGATGCCCCAGCATGAAGTATTAGCCTATTTTAGTAGTTTTTCTTACCAAATGCCTACTGAAGCAAATGATTCCACAGTGAAAAAATATTTCAGATTAGCTGTGATTGTATTCTCTCTCTCTCTCTCTCTCTCTCTCTCTGTGTGTGTGTGTGTGTGTGTGTGCTTGTGTTTTCTTGTGATTTGTGACATTATATAGCACTTATAGTTTCTATTTGACTTTTGACTTGGTTATCATATTAGAATTGTTGAACTTGACTTATTTGTGAATCTCAGGAATATGCCTCAGGCTGCTGCTTGAATGCAGTGATATCCCTATTTTAGGTGTTTGTCTTGGTCACCAGGTATATATTTATTTGACATGATGTACTGGGCTTGTAGAATGTGAATGATAAAATTGTTATAATTTAACTTAGGAGCTGTTGATGTATTAATTAATTTGCCCGCATATTAGCTGTTAAGAAGCGAAAACTATTTACAGGCTTTAGGTTATGTCCATGGTGCTCAGGTCATTCATGCTCCCGAACCTATTCATG
This sequence comes from Striga asiatica, assembly GCA_008636005.1. Taxonomy (NCBI): domain Eukaryota; kingdom Viridiplantae; phylum Streptophyta; class Magnoliopsida; order Lamiales; family Orobanchaceae; genus Striga; species Striga asiatica. The sequence goes on from BKCP01006527.1 coordinate 151,200, forward strand.
GACGTTTGAGGTAATATACATATATTAATGTCCATGTTATTGTTTTTTGGACTGTTGACATGATGCACTTAAAAGGTCCTGCATGACCCATGCATTCTTTTCTACATTCCCTATGATTTGAGAAGCCTATATTTTAATGGACTGAGACCAAAATTTATTCAAGAGTTGACAGTTTTCTTTATGAATTTAAACTCCTGATTTTTTAGATCTAAATAATAAAACTACTTCTTTCCAGTGCATAAGTCAGTTAGTAGCCATACTTTTTAAGCTTTTTTATCTTTTGACTTTTACAGTGATATTGAGCATAATAACTGTGAGTTGTTCCATGGGATCCCCTCTGGATCAAATTCGGGACTTAAGGTAAGGTTTATCGTAAATGCCTTTGTTTAAAATTGGTAATATTTTAAGCCTCACTGTCTGTGTATAATTTGGTGCCAATAGTAGCTTAATGTTACAGCCACAGCTGGGAACTATACTATAATATGACATTGGATACTTCTAACATCATCTCGAAGATTTTTATGAGCCCAATAAATTTTTCTGATCGGTGCATATTAAATAACTGATGCTATCTTGTTTGTTTGTACTATACTGCAGTCTATAGCTATCAAGTAGAAACAGATAAGAAACTAATTTGATATTTTTATCATTCACTTGCTACAGGTGGTTCGATATCACTCCCTTGTGATAGACCCGAGCTCACTACCCGAGGAATTAATACCTATAGCCTGGACATCTTCATCTGAAACAATCCCGTTTTTTGGTATCGAAAAATTCGATTCATACACAGGTGGTTTTGAGAGACATGCTGCCTTTCACAATTTAGGTCATTCTTTATCCGCAAATTCAAAGACTGCGGATATGAAGAATGGAAATATTCTTATGGGAATTATGCACTCCATTAGACCTCATTACGGTTTGCAAGTTAATATTCTTTGCTAATAGCAAGTCTTAGATTTTCATTTGCAATTTTATTTTGAAATTAATTGGTTTTGCTTCGTTACACCAGTTTCATCCAGAGAGTGTTGCTACTTGTCATGGGAGGCAAATATTCAAAAACTTTGCAGAAATCACAAAGGACTATTGGTATGGATTGAGATCGTCCTCAGGAAACAAGAGGAAGGCTCATCATTCTGGTAATCTACTTCAAAGTAATATGTATACATTTTTTTATTTAGATTTCTCTGTTTATCAACCTTG
>BKCP01006527.1:165911-179660 GCA_008636005.1 Striga asiatica
AATTTTTCTGAACATCTAGGAAGAAGTGAAGGTGGAGGCAGCACAAATGCACAATAAAGATAATGAAGAGAATTTCAAAACAGCATAAATGATAATTACTGCCACAAATTCACATACACAGAGAAAGAGAGAGAACACACAGAACACACAGTTACAGCAACCCATGTCAATGTCCAAACACTCCAAATTGTGGGTTGGCATTTTTAGGCTGCCAAAGTTTGTCTTCTATGGCCCCTTCTTTTTCCTCCAAAATAAACACAAAGAATTAAATTGCATGCCCCCAAAATACACCTGCCCCTGAACCCACCTACTCACCTCCCAAGAAAAAAAATTAAAAAATAAAAGTAAAAAAAAAATCTTCAATGAAAAGTATTCTGAACTGCATTTAATAAAAAAGGATTAAATTTTCCTATAAGGAAACAAGCTTATGATGTAATTAATGTGCTTTTCATCAAAACTTGTACCTGAATCCGAATGTAATTACTTGCCCGGTTCTGCCCAAACGCCATCGCCACCGCGTGGTCCACCATCTCCGCCGAGCCCTCGCCGGAGATCCGAGCCAGCGGCCGAGCCCAATCCCGAGCCTTCCACTTCCTGACCTCTTCGTACTCGAAGCTGCCCTCCAGCAGCTGCCCGCCGGCCCCAATCGAAAGTACCAAAATGTCCTCGACCCCCCTCACGAACGGGAACTCCTGCTTGTTGTGCAGCACGTGCGTGATCGCGGCCGCCGCCGGGTTATTCATCGCCAGGCCGCCGTCGACCCCTACGCACCGGGTCGACCCGTCGACCGATTTCATGCAAACCGGCTCGAACAGGCCCGGCTCGGCCGCGGTCGCCAGGCAGACCTCCCACAGGTTGAAATCGTAGCTGTCCGTCTCCAGCGCGTCGGCTCGCGAGAACAGAAACGGCGCCGAGCTGGACAGGTCGTAGCACGGAATGAGCACCGGCTTCAGCGTGTCCTTCAGCGTCAGGCTCCGCCCAGTCCCCCCGTCCCTGAACGCCTCCCTCATCGCCTTCTCCAGCCCGGCGCCGCCTGCGGCGGCGGATGCGCCGCCGCCGCCGCCGAAGATGCGGCCGAGGAGGCCGCGCCTGCGCGGCCTGGCAGGTGGTCGGTAGAACCCTCTGCCCTCCGCCGCGAGGAACTTCCACGTGTCGTCGGCGCGGAAGATCGGGCGCCCCCCGCCGTCCGCGGCGAAGAGCATCGCCGTGAAGATGCCACCGACGCCGCTCCCGGCGGCGACGTCGAAGTAGTCGGCGACACGCGCCTCCGGGTTCCCCGATTTCCTCTGCAGGGCCGCCTCCAGGTACGACAGCGCCTTGCCCGAGACGACGTTCCGCATCCCGCCGCCGTCCACGCTTAGGACGCAGATTTTCCCCCTCTGGTTCTTCGCCGCCTGGGGACCGCCGCCGCCGTCGGCGGCGGCGGCGGAAACGAGGCCGTCCTTCGCCTGCAGCGGGACCCAGAGCTTCCGATCGTCGTACCCAAAAAGGAATTTGCTCTCGAGTATGGAGAAAATCTCGTAGCTCAATTTATCCGTCTCGATACTCGGCTCCTCCATCAAATTAATACCATTATCGCCGTGAAAATCTACACACGCCATTTTTCGTACAATCTTTGTTTCACATAACCCAATCAATAATCACTCTCTCTCTCTCTCTCTCTCTCTCTCTCTCTCTCGCTTTCTAATTTCGAATTATAGGAGGGTTCGGAATAAAAAAGGGTTCTTGAGCTTGAAAAATGGATATAGGGTCAAAGGGCAATCAATTGATAAAAGGAAAGGGAGAAGAAAAAGGAGATATGGCGAGAGAGAATAGGCAAAAACACAATACAAAGCAGAATTTGCAGAGCATGTCTGTTTTTCGTTTTGGCTTTTATAAAACAAAAAAAAAAAGGATTTTAGTTATGGAATTATTAAAATATTTGAGCCAAAAGGTACCCGAGAAAAATATAATAAAACAATGAGAAAAGAAAATGAAATGAAAATTCCTACAAAAATCCATTTTTTGTTGTTTCCTACTCGTCATGATTTGGAAATCTATTATTTATAATATTTTTAAAACTTAGTATTACTTATTAGTGATGCTTTTTATTATAATATATATAAATAATAATTGACATGAGGTAAATACTACTACCTATTTTCTTAATAAATATTGGACGATAATGCAGTAGTTAGACAACAATTTTTACATACATGTATATACTTTTAAATTGAAATTTTATAGTATAAAATATTAGATAAACTAAATAATAACATTTACATTATAAGTATATACTTTTTTTATCGAAATAATATGATGGTCTTAAATAATTTTTACTTTAATTTCAACTCTACATTGGTTGAGAATTGGTGAACTACACGTTGAAACTATGCTGATTAAACTATAATTCAAGATCACAATTTCTATGATGTAATGCAATTTTTATTTCATACCATCCATGTCATGTCAAAATATAATCTTTTGCATTGAATTTCCTAAACGAGATAGATGTGTTGTATGAAAACAATCGAACATGGTCACAACTAAGTAAAATTTTTCCTATTTTTATTTTAGAAGCCTAAAAAATGGGTTTGACCGTTATATATAGTGTCGCAAATTAAACAAAGTGATGAATAGTGCTACCTTTTTCCATATTTATATTCAAACATATGAGATTCATTATGATTATTATTTTAAAAAAAAAACAATGATTGTGTTATAGAATAGTGCAATGGTAATTGTTTTCAAAATTGGATTGAATCGGCCAATTCGACTTGGATTAGAAACCGGTTTGCTTCACTGAAGTGAACCAATTGCATGCAAATCGGTCAACTATAGTTGAACTAGCCAAAATCATTTAGAATTGGCCGAAATTTGGTAAGGTGGATTCCATCTAGTTTTTTGAAATAGCTTTTAATATATTTTAAAATATTTTTAATATAAATAAAAGTACATATTTCAATATAAAAATATGTATAATTGGTTGTATAAGTTAGTTAGGCATTTCATTTGAATGTTTAATTACCTAAATATTTAATGATTAGTGTTTCAGGTATAGATATATTTCTTAAACTACTATACGTTTAAAAATATTCACAAATTTAATGTCAATGCAACTGATTAAATTACTAGTTCGATTAGGAAATTATTGAACCAATAGCTTGACTTGCTCAATTCTGAACTTTCCGGTCTTTAAAAAAAATCAATTTTAAATGGTTTCCCCTATTGGGCTTCTGTCCTTGAACCTAAATAACACAACTTGATGGATTTTGCTACTTAGTCAGAGTGGTATTAGTCAAATAAGGGTGAGGCGAGTTTAACTCTTAAGCTTGCTCAAGAGGGAGGTGGATTTAAGGACATTACAACTAAACCTAAATTAAACGATCTTGTGGGTGCTTTTAAGAGGATGACATTATAAGACACATACATTTAAGTAGATTATGTTGAATAAGGGAGAGACAGATACATATACAATTCGCTACATGCTCGATTGCTTTTAAGAAGCTGACGTCAGATGATTCCTACATTTAATTGGTTATTTGGATGCGGATGAAAGGAATACAAACACTTTTAAGAAGATGCAATGTCAATGACGTTAATTTAATTGATTATTTAGGTGAAGAGTGACGAATAGTTGTTGGGGGTGCTTTTATGAATCTGTTACACTAACGACAACGAACTTTTAGAACAAATGATATATTTTACTCTTTTAAGGTCGTATTGGATTAGTCGATGCATGATTTGACTTATATACTTCGTAATTAATAACAACGTAGAATTAATTGATATCTCATTTAAGAATACAATAGAAATATGTATTGTGCTACAATCTCTGTATATCTATAATTGCTAGCAATCCATTAAATAAAATCTCATAAATTTTACCTCATACATTATACTTACGTGGCACCTAACTTTTCAAAAAATGATTCGGTTATTTTTTTTTAAAAAAATTTGCTCATTACAAATACCTACATGGCACCTAGACTCTTTCTTTCTGCTACAAATCTTCAAACCATTTTCCTGTCCTTGAAGTCATTCCAGTCTCTGCAGGCTGCTTTAATGATCCAGGACTCCAGCTGCCAACTCTTCTAAAAAATACATGAAAGTTGCTTAAACATAAAAAATTATATTGTAAAAACATTTTGTTCAAGTTATTTATTCTAAAAATAAATATTGTATTTTTTTTATCCGATTAAGCGAGTGTTTTTTAAATAATTAGTTTCTTTTGATGTCATAGTAAAATTTCTTAAAATCGCATAAGCAATTGTTATAATAAATTTAATTTTTTTTAGCTACTTAATTGGTCATGATCCCTCAAAATTACAAAAATTGTATTATTTATCATATTTTGTGTAATCAATATAGTGATTCATATGCAATCAAATCGTTATGTAATATTTATTTTAAACAATGATCAAATTTTAAAACATAATACACTATCTAACTTATAATTTTAATTTTATATGCATAAATATAATTTATAATATTCTTTGTTTAAAATATAATATCATTATCTAACTTATATGTTTAATGATATATGCATACAAATAACTTATATATTTTATTTACATCTATGCAAAAGCACAAGATCGAATACTAGTAGACCTAAATAATACAACTTAGGGGATTGTGATACTTAGTCAAGAGTTGGAGTTAGTCGATCAAGGGTGAGGCAAGTCTAGCTCTTTAAGGTTGCTCAAGAGAGAGGTGGATTTAAAGACATCACAACTAAGCCTAAATTAAAGGATCCTTAGAATGAAATTAGAAGGCACATACATTTAAGTCGATTATGTTGGATGAGGGAGAGATCGCTACATGCTGGATTGTTTTTAAGAAGACGACGTCAGATGATTCCTACATTTAATTGATTATCAGGATGCCGACGAAACGAATACAAACACTTTTAAGAAGATACACCTCGATGACAATAAATTGAATTGATTATTTAGGTGAAGAGGGACGAACAGTGGTGGGCATGCTTTTATGAATTTGTTATGTGAACGACAACGAACTTTTAGAACGAATAGTACATTTTACCTTTTTAAAAGTAGTATTACATTAGTCGATGCATGATTCTATCTATAACTTTGTAATTAATAACAACATCTACTTGATTGTTATTTCATATAATATGAATAAAATAGATATATGTGTGATTTCTAGTTGCTTGTGTGCATAATGAATTGATAATGTTAGTGTGGATGAAAGAATAGCTATTGGGGTACCTTTAAGAGCATCTCCAATGGCATATTGACATTTATATTGCACGGCATGTAGGAAGGACATTATTAAATTGTGTCTCCAATGGTTAATGTTAAAGATGATTTAGTTTGACATGTGTAAAATTATAATTGGTTAGAGAAGAAAGAGACATTTAATAAATAATATATTATATAATAGAAGTTTAGAAGTACTTGTACATCTAGAAAGACTTTCAGGTTTTTCTTATGCCACATAAATTTTTTTGTGCCATGTGACAAAAAAATAGAGCAATCCAAATATCATTGGACGTCAACGACAATGAGCTTGCAGCTCATCAATTACATTTTCACTTTTTATAGAAGTGTTGTATTAGTTGATACATGATTCAATTTCTATACATCACAATCTATTAAGAATATAATAGTTGGAAATAATGCTACACTTTTCTATATTTTATATTCAAATATATGAGATTCATTAGGATTATTATTTTAAAAAAAAAAAATTAATGATTGTGTTTTAGAATACTGCAATGGTCACGGACTCACGGTTCTCAAAATGGGATTGTATCGGCCACTCCGACCCATTGAATTGAAGATCTGTATGAATCGGTTGTCAGCAAATAGGTCAACAATACTTGAACTGGCCAAAATCGACCAGAATTGACCAAAATTTGGTTAGTTGGGCCAATCTATTTTTGTTAAGTAAGATACAATATATTTTGAAGTACCTCTATTATAAATAAAAGTAGATATTTAAATATAACAAACATGTATAAATTGTTATATAAGTTAGTTTATGCATTTGAATGTTTTGAATTGTGTTTTAGGTATGAAAATTATTCTTAAAGTACTTTATATTTTAAAAATATTCATAAATTTAATATCATATAAACTACTAGTTTGATTAGCGTATGTTTGAACCAATAGCTTGGCAAGTTCAATTCTGAACTTGTACAGTGGTTAAAAAAAAGGCCAAATGTTCTAATACAATCTAGCTCCTGGTGGACTTTTGCTCTTCAACCTATATAACACAACTTGGTAGATTGTGCTACTTAGTCAACCTATATAACACAACTTGGTAGACTGTGCTACTTAATCAGAACGTTGTTAGGCAACCAAGTGTGGAGCGAGTCTAACTCTTGAGCTTGCTCAAAAGGGAAGTGGATTTATAGACATTGCAACTAAGCCTAAATCAGCGGATCCTAGCGGTGCTTTTAAGAGGACGATATTAGAATGAACGTACACTAAGTGGATTATGTTGGATGAAAGAGGGACTTACACATATATAATCAACTACATGCTCAATTGCTTTAAATAAGACGACATCAAATGACTCCTACATTTAATTGGTTATTTGGATGAGGATGGAATAGATACAAATATATTTAAGAAGATTCGACGTTAACGACAATAAATTGAATTGATTATTTAGGTAAAGAGGGACAAATAGTTGTTGAGGTGCTTTTAGTAATCTGTTACGTCAACGACAATGGGCTTTTAGCCAAACTATTGTTCGATCTTGTACACCTGCACATATAATATTACACTGATTGCACATTAACGACTACCAGATTGCACAATAGCTTCTGAAATCGACAGAACTAAAATTTCAGTTTGATTATATGTATTTTACTTTTAAAGCACATATTTACACACAATATTATGCAATTCATTTATCAAAATTGCGTATTTTTATTATTTTTTTAATAAGAACTATTTACACATAATATTATGCAATTTACTTATCAAAATTGCATATTTATTGTTTTTTTTATAATAAGTTTTTATAAATATGACAATATTTTTAAATGTGCGTATGTACACACAATATTGTGCAGTTTACTTATTAATGTTGTTCAACTGTAAAATTTAAATAATTACAAATTTGACCCATAAACTGAATTGAAATATAGTTAATTTTTTTAATTTACAAATAAGTCCATATGACTTATCTAATTTATAAAATCAAGACCCCCAAATTTCAAAACAACCAAATTCCAAAATCAAGACCTCCGCCTCTCGTCTTTCAACTGAATCCCGCCGCAGCTGCTCACGTACGCGACCGTCGGTACGTGCTGATGACCACCAGGTCGAGCCCGACAGCTGCTGCCTAATCGAGATGCAACCCAGATTTTCCCAGCCACCTCATAGTACTCAGATTTTGTCCGGCCACGGCACGGCAACCGGTGGACGGGAAGAAGATGTAAGGGGGGATTTCTAATTCGCGACATCTTCGAAACAGCCAGTGCGCGAAAAGGCCGACAACTATCGTCGCCTGCTTCCTTCTGCCGTCGATTCAATTTTTCATGTCGGCGCAACTCGAGGACAGGGAGCCGGTGCCGGTTAACGAGATGCGCGTCTCGATCTTGACGTTAGTCGTGATATCATCGAAACTGGTCGACGGAGGAGGACGCGACTGACGCCGGTAGTAGGGGAAGAGATGAAGTCGGATTGAGTGGCGGGGATGGGTCTTCGCTGCGAGAGAGATGCGGCGTGCGGCAGCTGGTGGCAGTGGGCTACAGCGCCGGTGTGTTCATTTAAGTTATTAACCTATAACCATATTGGTAAATTTAAATTATTTTTAAATTATTGATATCACATTGCTAAAAATAAAAATACAAATGGATTAGATGTAAATAAAATAATTGATTGAAAATATTTAATTAATAGATTTAGATCATTTACTGATATCAAGTTACCTAAAGTAAAAATAAAAGTTTTGCAATGAATGGTAAAACAAATTACCAAAAGGAAAAAAAATTGTAAAAAGAACCTTTGAAAAAAATCATATTTAGTAAGTAATATTTTTTCAAGCGGCAAAATCATATTATTTCAAGTAAATACAAATCTATATATAATATTAATTAATCATAGTAAATACAAATATATATATATAATATTAATTAATCATGACTTTAAATATTTTATAGAAATTTTTTCTTATCTTCTTATCCTAAGGCCTAAAATTAGACCAATGCAATTCTGTCTGCTAGATTTCTAATTCAAAATGCTTCTAAATTGATCTCATCTTTGGAGGACCTTTAGATTCATTCATTCTCTTGCTCTATCTTTCGACTTCGTAACCTGAAGCTATAACAAACCCATGGCTGTCGCTAAACCTTATTAGAACACTAGTGAGTGGCGGGGTCCACCCGCTCACGCGCTACGTGATGAACTTCCTCGTCTTCATCGCGGACTACAGCGGCGCGGTCACAGACATAGTGGCGGAATCGCCGCCCGACGCTCGCAGCCCGCTGCCGGCGTCTTACTTCACCAGGCCGGGCGGGTGAGAGAGTTCACCGGCAGGAAACTTGTGGTGGAGTGCACTGGCGAGGGAGTTTTGTTCATCGAGGCTGATGCTGACGTGTCGCTTGCGGAATTTGGGTGACTCGTGAGTTTTCCGATCGAAGCTCCACTTTTTTCAGGACGTCGGTGTTGGGTTTTCCTCAAATCAATTCTACATGATAAGAAAGCATATAATTATTAACAAATTGTTCTTGTACCCATCTCATTTCACCTATACAATTATCACATCTATATTAGGAATGGTTTAATTAACATGGTGTTTATTAATTATCAAGTGTATTTTGTTTAACATTTTGACTAAAATTGTTAAATGAGACCGAGCGTTTTGACTGTTTCAGACTCGTTTTGAACCATTTACTAATTAACGAGCATAACTCAATTTGTCTTCATAAAACTAGTCAATAGCTCGAGGTCGACCCTCGTCTGACATATCCAATTATGATGTAGTGGCAGGTCACTATGGGGTGGTCTGATCACAACCGTTGGAGATCAAAATTTTGACGGTGGAGATGCGTTTGTCCGGGATTGGCTGGGAAGATTGGGAATTTGACGCGTGGGGTATGGGCTGTGGGTCCCACGCGACGCAATCGTCGGCATAACACTATGGGGACGCACTATATAATGATGAGTGCCTCTAATTTGTTTATTTTTATTAAAATAAGAGAAACAAAGCTAGAAACCTATGCTATGGCCAACATCAAAATTCAATTTTTTTCTTAATAAAATTCTAAAGAATGATGTCATTATTATTTTATGGATGAGATATTATGTTGTATGGATTTGGTCACATTATTTTTCCTTGTGATGGATAATGATATTGTGAAAGAATGATGTCATAATTATACATGAACGGCAGTAAAACATGAAGTGAAAAAAAAAATTGTAGAGTAAAATATTATTTTGTATATATGACAATATTCTGAGTTCAATTTAGCTGTGGTTGGACATAGATTATTATGAGAAAAAAATAATTTGATTGTGAAAGTGGTTAAAAAGGTGAGAAAAACCTTTTGGATAGAAAAAATATTAAATTTATTTTGAGTTTGTAAATGAATATATGATAAAATGTATTATTAAAGTCTAACATTGTATAAAAATAATAAAATAATGTTTACAAATAATTGGTAGTTAATAATATATGAGTGGGTGAATGATGAATTTNAAGTATATATATCTATTGTGTATACGATTGAAAAAAAATATAATAGATATCGTTGAATGTTAAGTTTTTCGAGGGTAAAAAAAATTAAATCTTATCGTAGTTTGAGTGGAAATAAACGTTTGTTGTGTTGAATGAATTTTTTTGAAAAGTTGAAATCAACTCATATGGTACCACTTATAATCATTTAAATAAGATATTCTAAATAAATTCACAATGACACCAAACAAAGTGAATATGCAGCCGAAAGTGGTTCATTGATATTGTAAATCTAGAATCTGAAATAAAACAAGTTGGAATGCATGTTTGGCCATTTTTAATTTTGCTGAATATTACCAATTTAATGAAATAAAATAATGCTAGCTCTATGTAAGTACCCCACTATACGTCAAATTAAATTTTGCTAAATATTACCAATTCAATGTTATAAAATAATGCTAGCTCTATGTAACCCTACTAAGAGCATCCACAATGCTTTGAGTTCAATCTCAAAAAATTATATGCCACCTAAAAAATAGACTTAGTCTAAAAAAATATATTCTCCAATGTAAATAAAAGTAGACTGGATCCTGCTGATGTGACAACCAGAAAAAGAGACTCGGTCTCCCCTTAAATTTAATTTAGACCCAAGCAGAGACTTAATTTCTTTGTATTCGAGTGAATTTTTTTAATTTTACATAGTTTTATCCATGTCATCCAAGACTTGGGTTTATTTACATGTCACATAAGCAAGACTAGATCCAATGCATTGTAGGTGTTCTAAGAGCACCCACAATGTTTTGGGTCTCTTAACAAAAAAATCACATGCCACATGGGAAATAGACTTAGTCTATAAAAAAATATTTCCCAATGCAATTAAAAGTGGACATGGTCTAGCTTATGTGACAATGAAAAAAAGAGACCAAGTTCACACTTGGGTCTATTATGGACCCAAGTACAAACCCAAACACTCATCATTTGTTCTTAATTTAATTTTTTTTTAATGAATAAAACATATTAGAACATTTCTATTGGTTGACATGTATGCTAGACCTAGTCTTTTTATTTTTGCATTGCAAAGTTTTTGAGTTTTTTTACTTAAGTTTGTCCATGTCGTTTAAAACTCAAGTCCAATTATATGCCACATATACAAAAAGAGACCCAAAGCATTGTGGATGCTCTAAGTGTAGCTACTCACCAACAAATAAATCATGATGTAGTTGTATACATTAACTTGTTATGTCATCTATATTTATTCCCATACCATGGCTTAAAAAAGAAATATATTTATAAAAAGAACAACTTTGAGTTTCAGTAAACCAGTGATATAAATTGTTAGAGAAATATATTCCCATTCCATGGCTTTATTCATTTATTTATTTTTATCACATTTAATTGTTTTTACCCTTAAAGTATGTTAGATGTGAGGAAATGCAATGCATTAATTGGTAGATGAAAATGACCTGCAAAACGTGGCTTAAAGTTAGAAAACCATAGACGGGTCCGATCCAAGTATATCCTGATTTATTTCTTTTATTTTTAAATAAGGAGGGTATATGCGTTGAATATTTCCTTAAAATACAAAATAATATACTAATAATGAAAAATAAATAAGTACATTATTTCGCTGCTTTTGAAGATTGATAATTATTGCAAACATTTGATGTGGGGGACTGAGGGGATGGTGAGAAACTCAAATGTGGATTTAGCTACTTTTGTTGAGGTGGGTTTAAAATTTATAAGCTGGACCAGATGAGAAAACCCACTTTGTATTCAATTTTTTAAAATTCAAAATTCATCCTATATTTATTTTTATGATATAACATCTACCAAAATATTTATTTAGTACTATCATGAATACATGAGATCTAAATTCTTAAAGCATGATTACTTATACTAATACGTGGCGCGTGCGATGCACGGTTAAACAATATTACGAGTGTATTATAAATTAAATATATAAATAACATTAATCATGATTTAACCATTATTTTAAAAATTTAACAGTCCGACTGGATGTATCAAGAATCGGTTTATCGACCAGTCCGATTCACTTTAATAAAATGTTTGGTGGTGAATCGGTCAACATCTGTCGCTCGGATGTGTAGTATTAGTACGGTTATTTAAATAAATTTTGTTACATATAAAATTATTTGTAATATAAATAAGAATAAATATTTAAATAAAATTAAGATTTATAAATTATTTATCAGTTAGTTTAAACTTTAAAATTTTTTGAATTATTAAGATATTTAATTAATATTTGTTTATATAAGTTTATTACATAGTACTATATATGTATCAAATCGGGTTAATTTTAATAAAATATTACTAAATTAAATTCTGGTGCATCAAATAAATCATTGAAATAAATAACTTGATCAGTTTGAAAACGGTCCTCTTATGAGAACCTTGAATTTACCGTACATTAATAAGTTGCCATGCAATATCATTTTGTTCACATAAATCTTAATAAAATAATATATAAATATTTGTAAATCTTTGAACATGTTGTCATAAAAATATTTAGTATGATTATTTGGAGTATAAACTACATTACATTTATTATAGTAAAGTATAAAATTATATTTAGTCCAATAATTGACTTGGTCTAGCTAAATTGTCCCATACTGGTCACTCGGGAATAACCTCAGTTATGTCATATTTTCGGACTATTTGAAATATCAACTAAAAGTAATCCAATCAACCTGAGCATTAACCTGATCCAATAACCCGATTGGTCTAATGAAATTTCTTTATTTTCCTTACATATATTTAACTTTATGAATTAAATAATATTTTATGATTCATGTAGTAAATATTTATAACAAATAACAATATATTAGGATTATAAATTATATATCCAAAGATAAGTTAATATTTCTTATTTTATGCATATTTATAAAAAAATAATTATATTTATATTAAAATTAATCGGTTGATTATGCAATTGTCATGACAACTCGATACCAACATGATTTACAACATGAGTTACCACATAGAAGATATTTTGCATATCAATTATTATTTTTTTAAACATAATATTATTTTCTCTTATATAAGCTTATATAACAATTTTCATTGTGAAAATTAGCATATACCATTAATTAACTTTTAATTAATTTATTTTCTACCAATAATTTATTTTTTCTAATGAGAAATGAATAAACACAACTTTTTTAAATATCATGATGATTTTACATGTAATTAATATACTGCAAATATTCGATCTGGATATTAATGTAAATGACTAATTTTAAATTTTCAGATTTATTGTGAAAAACGTAATACCAAAAATTGGTGTCCTCTATTTTTAAATATATTTGCATTTTTATATGTAAATATTTTCAAGAAAATATGACACGTAAATTGTTCAAGAAAAGTCGACAATATTTGACCTACAATTTTGAAAATTAAAGTGCACCAAAAGTAGCTAAAAAGTAGGACAATATTTAGGCATACAATTTTCAAAACTAAATTTCATGCAAATGGATAAAATGTTAATTTTAAATTTTATTCAAAGAAATTTATATAAAATGGATCAAGATTTTTATCCAACAGTTTAGTTGTAAAAGAATATTGTGAATACGTTGAATATGGTTTTGTGGATCCAATAGTTTAGTTGTATCAAGATTTGTATCCATTACTAAAAAACATGGTTTTGAAAGAATTTGTTAAGAATTGTACTACTCTTTGCACGGTAAGTATCTCACATTTTGTTACAAAAAAAAATAAAAAATAAAAATGGGAGTCTTATGATATTCATATTTTTGAAATGAATTGAAATTAATTTTGGTTCATAAAAATTTGGAGAGAGAAATCTAGCCTATCTCAATTTTTGTTACAAAAAGAATGGAATTCTTATGGCATTCATACTTTTGAAATGAATTGAAATTAATTTTGTTTCCTAAAAAATTGGAAAGGGAAATCCGGCCAATAAAACAAAATTGTTACCAAAAATATGAGATTCCGATTTTGGTAAAAAAATAAAAATGATATGAAGAAGTTTAACGAATTTTAAATTAAATTATATTTGGATTTAATTTAATAACTAATTGATACATTTTTTGCATAAGAATCTCTAAATTAGTTACAAAAAAAAAAAAAAAAAAAAAA
>BKCP01006527.1:180611-200872 GCA_008636005.1 Striga asiatica
CGTATATGCAGCGATGGAGATAAAGATTATGTTTGGTAAATACTAGCTGATAAATTAACTTATAGTTTATAGTTTATGACTTATAACTGAAAAACTAGTTTATATAATAAAAATGTTTAGTAAAATTAGTTGATAAGTTAGTTGAAATAAAAATATCAACGAACTTATTTAAAAAACTGTCCAAATAAGCTTATGACACAAGAAAAATCTATCCTACTAAACGAAGTTCATTGAAATACAAAAAAAATTATAAGTTAACTAAATAAGTTATGAATTAACTTATTCTGTTACTAAACATAGTCATTTCGAATCCCCCTAATAAAATATGTTAAGAGTAAACGATATTCGCACTAAATGTTAAAATTCCTTGTACATGGTACATTCTTACACATTTTCAATTCGACCCTCCTTTACTATAATTTTTTAGGTTTGCCCTTGCATAGCTTTGTCCTTGCCTAATAAATTAATAATCATAAAAAGTACTTCAAATAATTTCTAGTGACTTGCAAAAATCTTATAAAACATGCAACTGTATACCCTCACGTCTAGTCTTGAATAAGTGATGAATGACAGGCAAAACACTATTAAAATACGGTTCAGTCGATGCTACCCGTGCGGGTGGCACCCATTGGGGTGTTTTTAGCATTTTTAATAATGCTATTAGCCTTTTTTCTATTTTACTTGTAGTATTTTGGATATACTATTTTATGCAACAGCTACTTGTGTTTGTAAATTTCTTAATCTTTTTAATTGTTTTTCACATATCATTATCATGTCGTAATAAAATTCTTCACTTGTAATATCATGTAAATAAGCATATCTTATTTGTTCTGTTTTTATATTTTGAATTTCCCATTCTATATCTAGATATATTTTTATAGTACTCATTTTTATTTTCCTGTTTTTGGCTCGTTATCTGGCTCTGATACCATATTTTAACCTTATATATTTTCTTCTTTAAAGCCATTTATATTATTGTTTTAGGTGGTCCTATTCTATGTAATTTCTTAAACTTTTTCTTATATTTTTGTATATCATATTCTATCTGTTTTATTTTTTGTTCATCCTTATTTATATATGAATATTGAATTGATTTTTCTATTAAATAATCTGCTTCTTTGATTTCCCTTCGTAATAATTCAGTTAATTCAAGATTTATATCTTTCTTATCCATTACTACAAATTATATTTCATCCTTGTCTATACCTTTGTACATCATTATTTGCTTGTTGTAATTTTTGTTCATCCCTTTCTATATATGTATTTTGTACTAGTTTTTCTATTAGATAATCTACTTCCTTAATTTCTTTTCTTCTTATTTCATATAATTCAAGATTTTGGTATTTCATTTATCCTAATAATGTTGCATTATCTAAATAATTTTCATATTTTATTGCATCCTGTCTATAAACTTCTATTCTTACTATTAACTCAAGATATTCCTTTTTATTTGTTGGTTTAAATATTTTATAACTCTTCCTATACTCATCGGGAATTTTCTTAATTTCATTATAGCTTTCTATCTTATTTTTAATAGTTAATTTTTCTTTTTTTAGTTCTTTTAGTTTTAGTCTTATATCTTTCATTTTAATTTTTATTTTGTATTCAAGTGGGATAATCTCGATTAAGATGAGATTCAGCCAATAATATTCCATTTTTAAGATACCTTACATTTAAAGGATGTAAAAGATATTCGTCATTTTGAATCATTCTAATGCTATAAGCAATTCTTTCGATATCTGAATCTATTAAATTTTTATCATACTGTCTTGTAACAGTGTAATATTTTTCTTTTAATTTTTCAAGGGCTGAATTTAAAACATATTCCCAAGGAATTGCGGGCATGATTATTTTATATTTAAATTCTTTTATTTAGGCTTATTACTAAATTGCTTAAGTCATTTACTTGTTTATTTAATGTTTTTATTTCATTTTCTTCTTCATGTATATTTTTAGTACTAAATGGTTTTTCTATCTCTCTTCTTTCGACTAAATCATTACTGTATGAATGTCTTCCTAATGTTAAAGGTGCCTTACTAATTATTCTCATATTGTGTTGTCTTAAAAACTCTTTTTGAATATTATCATTTTTTATAATTGTACTTGTTTCATTAAATATTTTTTCTGTATATATTCTTTCTTGATTTTGATAGTGCATGCTCAAACTACTATTACTTAATGCGTATGAAATTCTATAACAGACAACCATTGGTATGTCTCCTGAGTCCATTAACGTTTTTTCTTGAAAATTACATATTATTCCTAAACAATTGTTTATTTTCTTAGTTGCTAATGGTATAGGAAATTGTAATGATATGTTAAATTTAATTACTCCATATCCTAGGTCTCCTTCTATTTCTCCTAGTTTTCTTGATTCCTTATGCATAATTCTATTGTCTTCAATTATAATATTTATAGGTGTTTTTATTCCTTCTCTAAATGTTGATTTTAATATAATTTGAACCGTGTTTATATGTATATATCCTATTTTCTTTCTATCTTCTTCCTTAATTTTTTCTAATCTTTTTTCTATCTGACTTATTTCTACAAGGGGTGCTTGAAATCTATAATTGGCTTGTTCTATTTTTATGGGTTGTTCTCCACTCATAATTCCATATACTATTGTATTTCTTCTAATTAATTTGTTTAATAAGCTATTATTTATCCCTTCTCTTTTATCTATGTCTAAATTTCCTTTATTTTTTACCTTCGTTACTAGCTTCTTATCTAATAATATATCTGCTAAGTATGTTCCCTTTTCTTCTATATGTTCTATAGTTTGATACTCGTTTTCCATTTTTATTATCTAACTACGAATGATTTTTTCAAAAACTGTTTTCTAAATTGTAAATGAAAGCAAGAGTAAATATAGAATGATAAGAATATACCTCTGATTTTCTCCTTGTTTCCAACACAACTGGGGTTTGATCTTTCTGGCATTCAACACCTTCGATCTCCAGCTCTTCAGTGTTCCAGGAAACTCTTTGAGAAAATGTCTAGTATATTGTTTCACTCTTCTTATTTAGCTCACGCTTGCTAATTATTTAGTTGTTCATTTCTTTTTGAAACACACACTTTTTATTTCAGAAAATATTTTACAGACTCGAACTTCATACAAACTTGAATTGAGCACACCTTATGAATGGTATACTCGACTCCTTATATAGGCGGAGTTGCTAAGGATAGATGGCTAAGATTAGCCGACTAGATCAATGGTCTAAAACCATACCGCGTTAAGTGATAAGGTTTGCCATTGTTTTTTCAAAAAGTGGTGGTCATCATGCAAGATGCCATTCTCCACTGTAAAAGTTAAAAAGGTGGTGGACATCGTGCAAGATGCCATTCTCCACTCTTAAAAAGTAAAGAGAAAGTGGTTCAAATGGACCACAAAAAGACGCGTCCCTTTTTTATCGTGGGACTCAATACAGACTTATTATATTTTGTCTACATTTTCATGACGTATGTGCTTACGTCTTTTATTCTTCAATTATTGGATCTTCTTCTTCTTCTGGCAGTATTTCTTCAATTGCTTCTGTGTTACATTCTCTACAAATGTGATCTTCTGTAAATTCTTTCTGTAGTCGAATGCAAATACTCTTTTTTAGCTGTGTAGGGAATTCATACTGAATTTGCATAAGATCATCTAGATATTTGTTTAATGTCTGTTTGTCTTTTTCTGATGGATCTCTTGACTGCATACTCCAGATGATTACTGATTTTGCCGCATAATTAATTCGCCCTTTGAGCCAGATGCCTTTCTTGAGTATTATGACATAATTATTAAGAAACTGATTTGTCTCATCCTCATGATATGCTTTTCCTATATCTGGGTAATTTGTATTACTTACTCCAAGTTGGCAAAGTTGTAGTGCTGGTTGCGTAATTTCTCCCCCCTCTGTGAAAACAGGAGTTGTGGCAAAAATTTTTAGAAATCCTTCCTTCTTTCCTAGTATTCTGGATATATACTGACTTATTACTTGTCTGATCTTAATCGGAAAGTACTGAAATATGTCGGTTCCCTTGAAATAGATGCAACTTATAAGGCCTGATTGGAATAACATATATACTTTCATTGGATTTGCTTCTGGTAACACTACCACCTTCGGACCTAGGTATACTCCATCAATGGGATAAATACTTGTCTGTTTATCAATCTCAGTGTAATTAACAACGAACTTGAATTCATCGTTAAACCTTTCTCGTGTGAGATTTGTAATTTCTTCTTTTTGCTGTTTTGTCTGAATGTTGTCGATTGTCATTGGTCTAAATGTAGGAATTTTGCCAATTACTGGTAATTGCTTACTTGCTGCTTTGGCTGGTATTTTTGCTTTTTCTGCATACGTATTCTGGAATTTTTCCAAAGCTTGTTGAGCTTCAAAAAGACTCGAGAATTTTTGATATATAATATTTTTATTACCTACTGTATGGACTGCAACTTCAGCCCATTGTGTATAAATTCCTTTATGTTCACCTGTAAAGATGACATAGTGTATTTTTGGTCTTTCTTCTTCGTCTATTTGCTTAGAAGATTCCTCGGATTCTTCTTTCTTTTTGCTTTCAATCTTTTCACCCTGAATTTCTTCGGGAAACAAGACTGTTCTTATTGCTTTTATTTCATTTTCAATTTTTGCGAGTTGCTTTCGTAATCCTTCTGCTTGCTTTTCTAAATCTTTCATTCTTTCCATTAGTAATGGTCTTATTGCTTCCATTCTCTTGTTAATGTATCTGCAAGAAAATTTTCATGAGTAGAAATATATAAGGAAATATAATCAAACTGTTGTGCCTTTAAACTCCATCGTAGTATTCTTCCTTTATTGTAGGATTCTTTTAGTTTATATTTCGTAAAGTCTTTTGTATAGAGGCTGTCTGTTTGAAAAATAAATTTTACTGGTTGTAAATCTAATTTAAATTTTTCCAAAGCGTTAATGAAAGCCAATGTTTCTTTCTCATGTGTTGTGTAATTACGTTCTGCTGGTTTAAATGTTCCTGATACCCATTTAGATAGTAATAAATTGTTGCCTTCTTTAATTTTCTTTCGTAAAAATGTTTTTACTTCAGAAAGTTTATTTTCTCTGACAAGCTGTTTAAATTCTTCGTATGTATCTGGGATTGCTTGAAGAATTGCTCCCCAAGTATCCTGGCTTGCATCAGTATTCAAAATGACTAAATCATTGGGTTTAAGTAAATAAAGTCGTGGTAAATGAGTACATAACCTTTTTAGAGATTGTACTGCTCTAGTTGCATCATCGGTCCATTTCCATGGTGTTTTTTCAGAAATCATTTTTTGCAACAACTCTCTTTCTTTTGCTAAACTTTTTATAAAACCTTTTTCTCCTATGTAAGTAAGACATCCGAGAAATTTTTGTATTTGGTTTCTATTTTCAAGCTGATCTGGGAATTGATGTATTTTTTCAAGTAAATGTTTTTGTGGTTCTATATAACCTCCTTCAACTATTTTCATTCCTAAAAACTCAGTTTCGGTTTTGCAAATTTTTGCCTTTTCTTTACTTAAAATAATTCCTTTATTTCCTAATTGTATAAGAACCTTTGCAAGTTCTTTTAAATGTTCTTCTTTTGATCCTTGTGTAAAAACAATTATATCATCTATATAAGCAAGACTTATTGATTCTAATCCTTTAAGATTATTATCCATAAATCGTTGATATATACTAGGTGCTTGTTTTAGTCCAAATGGCATTACATTATATTCATAGTGATTTTGCGGTGGACAACTAAATGCTGTTAATGGTTTAGTTTCTTCATGTAACCTTAACTGCCAATATCCTGATTTAGCATCTAATGTACTATACCATTTTGCTTTCTTTATTCTACTAAAAATATAATCTTGTCTCGGTAGTTTATATGCATCTCCTTTAGTAGCCTTATTCATTTCTTTATAATTTATTACCATTCTTCTTTTTCCTCTTTTTAATTCATTATGATTTTCTACATAGAATGCTGGTGCACTATGTGGGCTTGTACTTGGTTGTATAATACCTTTTTCTAACATCTTTGTAGTTTCTTCTTGAAATTCTTTAACATCTCTTTCTGTATATGGTATTCTATTTGGTACATTAACTTCTTTATTAGGATCTATCAATTCTATTTTAACTATCATGCTATTCGTATTTTTATCTGGATCTAATGGATCTTGACTACATATGTTTTCTAATAGTTGGTTAATTTGTTCTTCTAAATTTATGCTTATCATTTTGTAGATTTGAAATGAAACTTTTCTTAATATTTCCCCCCTTATAAAAGAAGACGTATTGTATATTTTTGTGGTTATTATTTTACTAGACTGGGTATCTAGTTGTGGACATCTAAGGCTTATACTATTTAATCTTTGAATAAATGGACTGTATAATTTAAGAAAGTTATTTCCAATTATTAATGGTAAGCCTGTATTTTGTTTATAAAGACTTGGTAAAGGAAATCTTTTTTCTTCTATTAATAATACTAAATCTGTTGCTCTATAATCAATACTTATTGTTTTATTATTTGCAATTCTTACGATAATTGGTTTGTTTAATTTCTTCCAATATTTACTAGGTAATATAGTTTCTTTTGCTAGACATATTGTTGCACCTGTATCTATATATGCTAGTAAAAATTTGTTAAATAATTTAACTTTTATAAATGAACTGTTTTTACTCATTTTCTGATTCAGATGTTTCTAAATCACTATCTGTTTCTGATTCTAAATCGTATATGTCAAAATCTAAGAGTTCACCTTCCTCATATTCATCTTCTATCGGTTCATAACCTAAAGAAAATATCATTTTTAACTTCTTTTCTTTTTCTGGTATGTTTTTAGGGCATTCATTTGCATAATGTCCTATTTCTTGACATTTCCAACATCTACAATTCTTTTTACCTTTAGGGCAATATTTAGGTTTTCCTAGATATTTTCCTTGTTTTCTAAACTTTCCTTTATATTTTGTTTTCCACGGTTTTCTAAATGTTTTATATCTTCTTGGTCTATATCGTCTATTAAATTTATTATATTTATAATATCTCTTCTTTTTGTATGGATTATAACAACCAAATTCTTGTGGTACACTTTCTAATTGTTTGCAACATCTTGAATCGACCTTAGTCATTTCATGATGTTCTATTTTTCTTATACAAAGTTCATCTCTATATTCTTTTGCGTATTTTTCTAAAATTCCTAGAGTTTTTTCTTCTTTTGTTTCACTTATTTTATTTTGAATATATTTATTCATTTCATATTTAAGTTTACTTTCAACTATTTCTATTAGTCCTGATCGATCCTTTATTTTATAAAAATTTTCTCTTACTTGACAGAAAAAATTTTCTATATAACATATATTACATAATTTCATATTTGTTAAAAATCTAATTACCTTATCTTTTTGTGTTTCTTTTGATTCTTGTCCTGTAATTCCTAAAAATTCTTTTAACAAATCTTTTGCTAATTCTTTTAAAGCTCCTATTTTATATTCTGCTCCCGTTTCTGAACCACTAGCTTCAAGATTTAATAAAATTTGAGTGTTTTCTAGATAATCAAATAATACTCCAGACGTTTTATATCTTATATAATTGACAAAATCAATTAATGTCATTCCATTTATCATTGAATCATTTGTTTGAACTAGTAATTTCAATTGATTAGTCCAAGTGACTATTAAATCTTCTGTATTAGTTGCACAATCTATATTTAAAATTCCATTAGATAAATTTCTTTCTTTTTCTAAGTATGCTGGTGGAATATTTTTCTTTATTTTTTCTTGATGATAGCTATATTCATTTCTATATATAAAATCTCTAAAACTACTTTCTACATAATTATTCTGTGAACTGGATGCTTCATTATTAGTTGTTCTAGGTCGTTTTGGTGATAATGGTGGTGTTGAATGAGGTTTTTGATCAGTCATATTAAACGTTGGTTCATCTTCATCTTCGCTATCTATTCCGTAGATTATTCCTTGTTTATCCTCATCATCTATTTTTGCCATTCTAGTTTCTTCAATATTGCATTTTTCTAATAATTGAGTTAATCTATCTATATCATCCATTAGAGCTTGTTGGCAGTTCTATTTGAATTGGTTTAAATAATTTTTTCCGTACTTTTTCTTTATGTATTAAATCTTGTAGTTCTTTTATTATTTCTTTTATTTCGTCTAATTTTCCAAATGTCTCTAATTGAGACTTTTTTATTATTTCTATAAGTGTTCCTATTTGTTCTGACATTTTTGGTGGATCACTCATAATATTTTCCTTAATAATAATTTTGCTAAATAGATTTTTCTTTTGGTCTGCCTATAGTAAACTTTGGTGTGTTTATAGTACCTTAATAGTCAAAAATTTGCCACATGTTTTGTTCCTATTGGCTCTTGCTAAAAATGGGTAGTACCCATGCGGGTGGCATGAACTAAACCTTAAAATACACATCTTCGTATGAATTTGACTACTCAAATGCTGCAAAAATAAAATAAAATAAACATATATTTATTTTTCATTTTACTTTCAGTAATTTTTCTAGCATCATGGTTGTTTAATTACGTGTGACCTATTAACAAGGTCTAGGCACCCTACACCTAGGGACCAATTACTTTGCAAGAATAATAAAAGGGTTTTAGGGTAACAGCGGACAAATATTTTTTACACCATTAAAAAGGGTACAAATGGTAATCTTTGGTACCAAATTGTGACCAAAGTGGTCAAGCACATATGGCATAGGTGGGATTTGGAGAAAAATTCAATGTTAAGTTAAAGTTTGTGTTTTGGGTTTTGTTGTTATTTTTTCGTGTTCTTGTGTTTTCTGTTCGAGTTCGTTTGAGTTCATTTTAATATATTCAATCTTTTTATTATTTTTCATATTTTGTGATAAAGGTTGTGTCGCGTGTAGAGTTGCTAAATTAGCTAATTAAGGCAAGAGCTCATCTCGGCTTGTTTGATAAACGAGTTCGAGCTCGAGTTCATTTAAACCTCTTTCAGTTAACGAGCCCAGCCGATAAGGCTCGAAAAGATGATTTTTTAAGCATTTCTCTATAGTTTGGCTTGTTATAACTCGATTTTGGCTCATTAAGGTTCAAGTTCGGCTTGTTAATATTGATAAATGAGTCGAGCTTGATTATAAGCTCATTAAGAGTTCAAGCTCAAGCTTGAGCAGCATGAGTTCGAGCTCAGCTCGATACGTTTACATCCCTAGTCGCGTGCTCGTCTTCCGCACGCCAACAGTCGGACACGCACAACTAGACCCGAGTGTCCCAGGAGGGCTCGTGTCTCGAGTAGGTGCTCGGTTTGGCTCGTTAAGGCAAGACATCAGTTCGGCTTGGTGGGTCCAGTTAGGGCTGCAAACGAATCGAGCCGCTCGCGAGCCCTCGAGTCAAAGCTCGACTCGAGCGAGCCTATATTTTGCATTGTTGAGCGGCTCGAGATATATGTGAAATTGTTGAGCGACTCAAGCGAGCCTATATATATATATATATTAGCATAGGTGTTTAATGGTAATTTTACTTTTCCATTAAATTTCGAGTCGAACTCGAGTCGAGCTCGAGATATTGTAATTTCATATCGAGTCGAGCTCGAGCCTCGTAAATCGAGCTCATGCAGCTAAAAAAAAATCAATCCTGCTCGATATGA
The DNA here is from genome assembly GCA_008636005.1 of Striga asiatica. Taxonomy (NCBI): domain Eukaryota; kingdom Viridiplantae; phylum Streptophyta; class Magnoliopsida; order Lamiales; family Orobanchaceae; genus Striga; species Striga asiatica. Next base: position 190,221 of record BKCP01006527.1, read on the forward strand.
CCAATGTTCGACTCGGCAGCTCGTTTGCAGCCCGAGGTCCAGTCATGTCCCATGCATCTAGTCTCCGACTCATTTATCGCGAATATTAGGCCCGTTTAAGTTTGTTTTTGCCGTCTTTGTATAAATTACGTTCTCAACAATATTCAATTATGTTTCTATGAAAATTCAAAGAAAATAACATTCTTTTTAATTTAATAAATTTTATTAGATGAGTAAAAATATACTATAAAGCACGAGAAAATGAGCACAGGAATTTAAAAATACAATAAAAAATGACGTATGTCAAAATTCCAACACTTTGTCGTTTGTCCTATTTATTATACAAGTATTGATGATATTTAGTTTTTTACACCAAAATGAGACATGCGGACAAGATCTTCCCCTTCATAATTTTGTTTATTTTTTCACCTCAACACACCGAATGATCGTCACATGATAAAAGAAGGCTAGCTATCAGAATAATTTTCAAACTAAATCAAACACGAATTGCGCGTTATTATAAGAAGACGCAACACACTAATTTTGACGTAAAAACATTCTTTAACAATTAATGATTATTTTAAGATTCCAGGATTGGGTCAAGTTCATAATTAGAGTCATGTGGCTATAGATTTTTATGTGTAATGGTAGAGAACAGCATATTGAAGAATAATTTGTTTTGGATACTATTTCTTCTAGTATAAATTTACTTACAGAGCTTAAGAACAGTTTTACTCTGCACATTATTATTATTATTATTATTATTATTATTATTATTATTATTATTATTTTACTCTCCGTTTTTAAGTAGGATTGCAAATGAGCAGAATCGAATCGAGCATTTATTTTATCGATAAACAAATGTGTAGTTATATGGATATTTAGGTAATCTTATGTATATTCAAATGGGGCTCCTCAAGTATTAGAAATCATGTTCGAATTTAGAGTGCTCAAGTCTGACTCGAGCGGAGACAAACTCGAGTTAAATTGAGTCGAGCATTGACTCAAGAAAGGTGCTTGAGCTAAAATTCGTCTTCTTCTATTACATAACCATTGCATGTTGATGTACTTTCCACATTTCTATTAGAAAGCATGACTTAAGATTAAAGAAAGTTTGCCTTCAAATATCAATTTCCTTTAACTTACAATTCAGATCACGTAGTACTGTAGCTTTATATATTTTTATTTTTTTTGTTGATGTGCAATAATAATATTTGGGTAAATTGGAACTTGATGCAGGAACTAAGTATGCTTGAGTTGCAAAAAGAAAAAATATCTAACATAAATTGTGGAACAAATAAGGTGACAAACACATCAAGTAAAGAAAAGAGTACAAAAAATGATTGAGTTTTTAAAAGGAAGCCTATGTTACTTTGAAGTAGCTTTTCACTTCTTCACTTCTTCCCCTTAAACATATATAGCAACTATACAATTGCTTTAGAGCATCTCCTGTTATAGATTAAATTATGACAAATATCAATAAATTAAATAAATTGTGAACCATGTAGGAATAATATTAAGTTCACAACTATAAAATTTAAAAATCATCCCCAATGTACAATGTAGTCTAACTACAATATTATCTACTTACTAATTATTAAAATTTGAATAAAAAGTTAGAAAATTAATTAAATAACTAAATAGATTGAAAATGGTAAGAATACTTCTCTCTCTTCTTTTCATTGGTTAGCTAGAGTGTGGAGAAGAATGTGGATGAACCACATTCTTCTCTACATTGTAAACATTAATTATGCCCACATCACCACAACATTTGTGATTACATTGTACATTGGAAGATGAAAAATTGTGATATTACTAATTGTTGATGTGACATGTAATTTCCCACAACAACATTTGAGCATTGGAGATGCTCTTAGCCTTTATGTGCTATGTGTATGACCTAGTTGACCGCAAAATCTACAGATTCTACACACACCATGATTTTATCCTGGATTTGAGATTATTCGTAATTTTATCATTGATTTGAGATTGCGCGTAGATGAACAAGAGTGATTGTTGGCGTAAAATTTCTACGGTTTTACTATGAAGCCAACGGTTGACTCCATAGTGGAGCCAACCTTATATATACAACATGTAAACCATACCATATTCTCTGATTATTTAAATAATACTAATAATTTTATTAATATGGTATGAGTTACTTGTTGTATATAGAAGGTTGACTATAATATGGAGCCAACCGTTGGCTTCATAGCAAAACCAAAATTTCTAATGCCCAAGATATATCACAGATCTCTAATTTGTTTTCTTTTTAAACTAAAATGTATACTTGATTTTATACATTTAAAAACATTCAAAAATAGATGTTTTTGTGTTGCTTTGTAAAGTAAAAGATTTCCATGTAAATTTAGGTATAAGCAAATCAAAATGGATCCATATTCTAGTTACTTTTAACATGGTAGAGTTTAGATAAGAAATGATGGTGAAACTAAAATTTTCTTTATATAATGGGCTGATGTTTGCCGGGGAAACAGAGAATAAAGGACTTGGTGAAGGCCCAAAATGAAGCTAAAACCATTTAAAGTCCACTAGTTGAAGTTGAACCCATAAGAATTACACTTTTTGGGCCCTGTTAACGGCCCATTTATAATTTCATACCTTTACCCCATATATAATTTATAAATGTAGGTTTGGCGGGAATTGACCCGACCGTTTCCCGCCAAGTGATACGCAGTTACAACCCTAAGCCCCCTTTCAATTCTGCTGCCAAAATTAACGCAAACAATCAAACACAAATCCGAATCCACAGAATTCCGGCCCAGAAATGGACACCAACGGCGGCGGTTTTACCGTGGACGAGAAAGCGGTGCGTGTGGAGAACATCTTCCTCGAGTTTCTCAAGACCTTCAGAGCGGCCGGCGATGACAACGGCGGCGGCGGCGGAAGCTACGGCCCATACTACGAGGCCGAGGTGCAGGCGATGAGGCCTAACGAGTCGAACACCATGTTCGTCGACTTCTCCCACGTGATGCGCTTCAACGACGTCCTCCAGAGGGCCATCTCCGACGAGTTCATCCGTTTTGAGCCCTACCTGAGGAACGCCTGCAAGAGGTACGTCATGGAGCTCAAGCCCACCTTCATTCCCGACGACAGCCCGAACAAGGACATCAACGTCGCCCTCTACAACCTCCCCGTGGTCCGGAAGCTGAGGGAGCTGACCACCGCCGAGATCGGGAAGCTAGTGTCTGTGAGCGGCGTGGTCACCCGCACCAGCGAGGTCCGGCCAGAGCTTCTGCAGGGAACCTTTAAGTGCTTGGATTGTGGCAACGTCATTAAGAACGTTGAGCAGCAGTTCAAGTACACTGAGGTGAATTTCTTTTCATTTATTTCATCTCCCTTGATCTATGCTCTTCTGTATTGACCTTGGAATATCCTTTTTAATGTTTAATCAAACGTAATGATTATTGGGTATGTTGCGCTTCATAGTTTAAAGAATAAAAAAAATAAAGCAGAATCGTACATTCATACATAAAGAATGGACTTTGAATTAGTAGGACGCTAGGTGTTTAATATTGGAGAAATACTACTATTTTTGGTTTCTTTACTGGAATCCAAAATTCTCAATGCATTATGAATTCAAATTGATATGCTCTCATGAATTAAGGGTTGGAAAACTCATTTGACTGACTTCGTTTGTGTGGATCTTGACTTGCAGCCAATTATCTGCATGAATGCTACATGCCAAAACAGGACAAATTGGGCATTGTTGAGACAAGAGAGCAAATTCACAGATTGGCAGAGAGTCCGGGTGCAGGAGGCATCGAAGGAAATACCTCCAGGTTCACTCCCAAGATCACTTGATGTCATTCTACGTCATGACATTGTTGAACAAGCCAGGGCTGGTGACACGTATGTGCAAATTCATTCCTTTGCGAACCCTTTGATTTGGAAGATTAACTATTAACACATTTATTTGGATTGTAATGTTGCTGCAGGGTTGTATTTACTGGCTCAGTGGTTGTTTTACCTGATATTCTAGCGTTGGCCTCTCCAGGGGAGAGAGCAGAGTCTCGAAGAGAATCTTCTCGCAAAAATGGGATGGCTGGTCAGGAAGGTGTCAAGGGACTTCGGGCACTGGGTGTGAGAGACTTATCATATCGTCTGGCCTTTATAGCCAACTCAGTTCAGGTAGGTGATACCCTTTCGTTATTTTTTCTTGTACTCATGTAATTGACTGCAGGCACATTTCTGTATTATTTGAATTTCATTGTGTGCTTGAAGTTCAGTTCTGTTGAAGCTTAGTGTTTCTTTCTTTTTACTTTGAGTTATTATTTATTTATATTTTCTTTTATCTCATTTTAGGTGTGTGATGGCAGAAGGGACACTGACATCCGAAACAGGAGAGATGTTGATGATAGTGATAGCCAACAATTCACTGTAAATTCTTCAATTCAAGAATTCTTTTAGTTTTGGATAATTTTGTGTTTCCGTACTATTAGTCACTGATTGAATGCAACTCCTCTTGTTGTTAATCGGTATCACAAGTTGGAAGAAATTTTGCATGGTTCACTATAAAACATAGAATGTCCGAAATGAAGCAATTCCTACCTTTGATTCATGTTGACCTGCTTCTATGTCCACTGATATTTTGCCATAATGGCCCTCCCTCTTGTTTACACCGTAAACTCAAGTTACATTTTTCTATTGATTGATTTGACAGCCAGAAGAGTTGGATGAAATCCAACGAATGAGGAACACTCCCGACTTCTTCAACAAGCTTGTCGACAGCATTGCACCAACTGTTTTCGGTCACCAAGATATCAAACGTGCCATTATTCTCATGCTGATGGGTGGTGTCCATAAATTTACACACGAAGGCATCAATTTAAGGGGAGACATCAATGTTTGTATTGTGGGAGATCCTAGTTGTGCAAAGTCCCAGTTTCTCAAGTATGTGAATTGTTCAGACTGATAGAGCCCCAACGCGTGTTCTATTAACATGCCAAGTCTTACCATTACAGTTGTCTTGCAGGTATACATCAGGCCTAGTTCCAAGATCTGTCTATACATCAGGAAAATCCTCATCAGCTGCTGGGCTCACTGCAACTGTTGCCAAAGAACCAGAGACTGGTGAATTTTGCATTGAGGTAATGTTTCAATTTTATTTTCTTTTGGAGATTTTGGGTTCTTTTGGGTTGGCTTGTTCATCTGACAATGGCTTGTTCTTTTAAGTTCCACTGTACAAGTTTTTGTTTATATCTCTCAGGCTGGTGCACTGATGCTTGCTGACAATGGCATCTGTTGTATTGATGAATTTGACAAGATGGATCCAAGAGATCAGGTAATTCCAACTTTGCAACAATATAACTACCCTCACCACCCACCCATCCACTTGCTAAAGGTGACCAAATTTCACGACTTATGTTTGGATTTGCATGTATTTGAAGGTTGCCATTCATGAAGCTATGGAACAGCAAACAATAAGCATAACAAAAGCTGGAATACAGGCGACACTGAATGCTCGAACATCGATATTAGCTGCTGCAAATCCTACAGGAGGGCGCTATGACAAGACTAAACCCTTGAAAGTGAGCACATTACCATTTGTCTAATGAAATTTGAAAGTCTTATTTAGTAGACTGCTTGTAATTTTCCATGTTCATAACTGGTTTTGTTATTGTATGTTTCTACAGTACAATGTAGCCCTTCCTCCAGCCATCCTCTCAAGGTTTGACCTCGTGTATGTGATGATTGACGACCCGGATGATCAAACTGATTACCATATAGCTCATCATATCGTGAGGGTCCACCAAAAGCATGAAGAGGCGCTTTCTCCTACATTTTCAACTGCACAAGTCAAGCGCTACATATCATATGCAAAGACTCTGAAACCAAAGGTTTTATAATAGCCCCCCCTGGAAATGCTAATTCTGATAGTATAATATATGTGTAAAATGGTTTGTTGCTTGAACGAATTTCATTTGCTATGTGCTTAGCTGGATCCTGAAGCAAGAAAGCTGTTGGTGGAATCTTATGTTACTTTAAGAAGAGGGGACATGACCCCAGGTAGTCGAGTTGCTTATCGTATGACCGTAAGGCAACTTGAGGCCCTCATCCGGCTATCGGAAGCCCTTGCTCGGTGCCATTTAGATACTGAGGTGTGCTTATTGTTTTTCTTCTCTCTCTCTCTCTTTTCCTTTCCTTTTTGGCATCAAGTCATTTATTCGATATGGATGGAATAGGTTCAACCTCGATACGTACGCCTTGCAGTGAAATTACTCAAGACATCAATAATCAAGTAAGAAAGGCTTGAACATTGTGACGCCCTTTACTTATAACAAGTCTTTTCGATAAAAATCGCACTGGTTATGATTACTTTCATTGCCTTACAGTGTGGAGTCGAGTGAGATTGATTTATCTGAGTTCCAAGAAGAGAATAATGAAGAGGGTGGTGATGGTAACACCGGCAATGGAGATGATGATGCTTCAGGTCATATGGAGACAGACTTGAATGGGGCAGCATCTCAGCCGGCTTCTGAAAACAAAGGTTGGTAGTTTTGCACTCAAACCATGCATATTTGTTTTTAGCTCCTTTATCATGTAAAACAACCTTAAATGTATCCTCGTTATGCAGAAAATGCAGATAATAACAAGTCAAGAAAGAAGCTAGTGATAAGTGATGAGTACTATCAGAGGGTTACTCGAGCCCTTGTCATGCGGCTCAGACAACACGAAGACTCTTTAGTGCATGGAGGTGATGAGCGTGCCAAATTTTAAATTACTTGAATCCTTAAATTAACGATATTTGATAAACGACGAACAAACAAAAATAAATAAGAAACGGTCAAAAAGAACCTTCTGAAACTTTAAGAACTAAAATTCTGAAATAGAAACTTTAAGAACTATAATTCTGAAACTAAGAACACTGTTGATTGAAATGAAAGACTAAAAAACTGATTTTGTTTATCTGTTTGATGGAAATTTTACCATTAGGCGATTTGGAATTAGTTTTTTATGTATGTTCTCTACTTACCCCTATTGTTAAAATAGTTGCAAACTATGATTTGTGCAGGTACAGGACTGGCTGGCCTAAGGCAGAGGGAATTGATCCAGTGGTACGTCGAACAACAGAACGAGAAAAACAATTATAGTTCAACGGATGAGGCCGCAGCCGAAGTCACCAAACTGAAAGCCATTATTGAGGTAAAAGCTGCCACAAATATTTCGGCACTCAATATGCCTAAAACAATTCGAGTCATTTTATCTTTGCTTCGCAATGCACGTTTAAGTCATTTTTCGCTTCATTTGTTGTTGATGCGTGTTTTGCAGAGCTTAATACAAAAGGAAGGCTATCTAATAGTTGTGGATGATGGTAGAGAAGATGGTGGAGATGGCGAAAATGCTAGGCCCCCATCAAGAACCGAACGGATTTTAGCTGTGGCGCCAAATTATGTCCCAGATTCATAGAGAATTATGCGAAATTTGTGTTCTTTTTATCTTTATTTATTGATGGCGAGTGATCAAATGTGTTTGCCATGCACACTGTATTTTACTGAAAGCATTTGTGATTGGTTGTGTTTAAGGAGGCTTCTGCTAAAAACTGGGGAAGTTATTCAAACAGTTTGTATTTTTTCCCTTATTGTTTAACTAGCAACCAATCACCCTCCTAGTGTTTGTGTGTGTGTGNAGGAGGTTGTATTGGCTATTTAACTTTTGGAATTGGTTATATTCCATCATTTAGGAGGTCCATATAGTACTTTTTTATTTCAACTTTTATAATTGTTTGATACAATAATATTAGCTGGGGTCTAGTATTTTAATTATTTCATTAAAGATAAAAACCGCATTTAATCTTGATCAACAAACAATGAAATTGCCAAAAGCAACAGTGATACATTAGAAAGGTCGATTCACTACATTAAAATTGAATATTCTAGTTTTTCCTCATTTATCACATGGTGCAGTATCATCTTATCTACCCATAATTGGTATAATGGAATGAAATTTCGTAGCAATAGAATGAATTAAGGAATGAAATGATTATGAGAATGTAATGAAACAAGTTTTGGCATTGATGCGTTTGATATGCAGAAGGAATAAGAATTGAATGAAAGGACATTATCATTTTTTATTATAAAAATAAATAAAAGCTTTTTTTTAAAAAATAATATTTGTAATAAATTATATATAAATGCTTTATTAATAATATATAAAAATAAAATATATATTTTTTAATAATATAAAAAATAATATATTTTTAAAATATATTTTTAATATTTTTCAATAATATATTTTTAAAAGTAATATATTTTTAATATATAAAGAATAATATATTTTTAATAATATATAAAAATAAATAATATATTTTTAAATTATATATAAATGCTTTTTTTAGTTTTATTTTTATATAAATATTATGTTTTTTTTGTAAGGGAATGATCATTCCATTCTCATGTCATTCATTCCTACCAATCATGCCATAAACATAATATTTCTGATTCCACAAACCACAATGTAAAGAGAATGTTTTTTTTATCAATATTCATTCTGTAGAGTTTTTCCAATCTAGTGTGTGTCCTTGGTAATCTTATACATCAAATTTTTACGCTTTCTAATTTTGTTTGATAATTTATCATGCTCTGAATAATTGATATAGATATGTACTTCTATTCATAATTATTAGGACTTTTTAAATTATAAGTTGATTGAATAACTTAAAATATAAATATAATTTATATAAGTCAATAATTATTGTATTTATTATTAGATTTCATACATAATATATCAAATTAATTTTTTTATTAACATTTTATATCCAAATTGCATATATGAATTTATATGTTTCACCTTCGTAATAAATTTATATTATCTGATCATATTAATTTCAAAATACTAAATCATTTATCAATTATATAAAATTTATATATCGAGTTCATTATACAATATGAGTTAAAAAAATTATTATAATATAGAAGAGGTAAGTCAAACAAGTGTGGTATTATTTTAAATATGCACTCTCTCATATTTTTAATAAATGTCGTTTTGAGAAGTTGCACAATAATTAATAATATATTTTTTTGTCAATAATAACCCTCATTAATGAAGAAAGAGATGAATATTTTGAGAAAAGATGAAGAGTGAATATGAAAAGACGTAGTGTAATTATTACTTAAATGAAGGTAATAATGAAAAAATATGTAAAAAAATACAAAACGTCATTTATTTGGTTAATGTTTGATAAAACTAAAATGATATTTAAAAAATAGGAGGTAGAATTTTTTTAATAAATATTTTGAACTTAAAATAAAATTATGATATAAAATTATGTACGCATTTTTTATTTTAAAATTATGATGGATCTGATTTGCTTAACCCAATTTCACACGATTTAATTTATTGGTATGAAGGTAATACATAGACAGAGAGTGGTACCAAAAACTGCACTTGAACTTGATGAAACTATTATTCAGGAGTAAAAACGTTATAAAAACTGTATAAATTCATAGAAGAAGATTGTGAGGCTGAGTATGGCGGAGGACAGTGGCTCGGGTGGTGGCTCAGCCGCAGCCACCGTAAAATCGATATTTGTTTACCCAATTAAATCATGCCGCGGTATCTCCCTTCCTCAAGCGCCCATATCTCCCACAGGTATGTATCCATCGTCCCAAATAATTCAACCTTAAAATTCGCGTATTTTCTCTTTCGAAGCTCGAAATTATCCTTCCAATTAGGGCTTGCACCTTCCTCTTCTTCTTCCTCTGTAACTGGCTGTGCGTGTGTAGGGTTCCGGTGGGACCGGCAATGGCTGGTGGTGAACTCCAAAGGCCGAGCTGTTACTCAAAGAGTCGAGCCGAAGCTCGCTCTTGTTCAAGTTCAGTTGCCGGATGAAGCCTTTCATCCCGATTGGGAGCCAAATAAACATTCATTCTTAGGTAGTTATGATAATCAACCTGAATTTTAAGTGCTTTTTTTTTTTTTTCCTTTTTCCGGTGTTTCAACATTAAGGGTGAAGAACAAGGAGATTTAGGATTTAGTTGCCGGCAGTTTGTTAAGGTTTAGAATGCTTACATTCCAGTTTAATTTACTATTAGTTTGCATCTGTTCTTAGTGATAAGTGCTCCTGGGATGGATGTGCTGAGGGTGCCATTGGCCAAGCCTGCTGAGAAAATCGATGGGGTCTCTGTGTGGGAATGGTCTGGTTCGGCAGTCGATGAAGGACCTGCTGCTGCACAGTGGTTCTCGAATTTTCTCGGGAAGCCCAGCAGGCTCGTTCGGTTCAATGACGGTATTGTACTATGTTCATTCTTCTGTATAATGTATACATACTGAAGTGTTGTTTGTTTGCATCTCCGTGTAGAAAAATGTCTGTTTATCTTGTTTAAATTAAGACGTTCGTTTAGAAAACCCCATTTCTGTGTGTCGTTTTTGTTTTCCTTGCCGTTGTGTGTATGATGTGATCTGAGAAGAATGTACCCTATAGAACTCTAATGTTTCATACCGAGTCATGGATAGGTAAGTGTTTCAATGTGCAAGCATCATTAACCTTTGTTTGGTTTGATTTCGTTTTTGATATGCAGCATTGGAAGTAAGGAATGTGGACCCTGCTTACGCACGTGGGTACAAAGTTATGTTTTCTGATGGGTACCCTTTCCTCTTGCTATCCCAGGTCTGTTTAAACCAACCGACAATTTTCCATGAGAGGAGAAGAAAAA
>BKCP01006527.1:200882-213325 GCA_008636005.1 Striga asiatica
GTTTCAATGGAAATGATGTCGATTTGCATGGTTCATCTTTACCAGGGATCGTTGAATGCCTTAAACGCTCTTCTCCAAGAATCTATCCCTGTCAACCGTTTTAGACCCAAGTATGTACAAGTAAACCCAACTTCATTCGCATCATTGCATGACTGTGAGTTCATATATTGACGTCAATATTATCACAGATGCACCATGTCTAAGTGGACTTCCAGTAAATGCACATTTAGATAAATTCTTTATGTCATACTATTTTAGGACTAACATTCAACCTAACAAATAGGTTGTTTAAAGTCTAAACTTTATCTTCCTTACTTTTTGTGGGGATGCTTATTTATGAAAGCATATGTATATGTAAAAATTGCTGTTGTCTGCAGTATCGTGGTAGATGGATGTGAACCATTTTCCGAAGATCTGTGGACAGAGATGAGGATAAACAGGTCAACCTTCAATGGTGTTAAATTATGCAGCCGTTGCAAGGTAATAGTCTTTTTTCGTCGATCAACACTTGGGGAAAACTCTATTCATATCTTGTCATCTATTTGAAAATTGTTATATAATATTCAGGTACCCACAATTGATCAAGAAACTGCAGTTGGCGGATCTGAGCCGACTCAAACTCTGACGAGCTTTCGTTCTGATAGAGTATTGCGTCCAGACAAGCAAAAGCCTCAGGGGAAGGTAAATGCTAGTGTAATAGCATTTTCGTTCCTTAGCAGCAAATTCAGAAATAGAATCTTGTTTGTGAACATGAACGGAGCTTATGATGGATTTCAGGTGTATTTTGGACAGAACATAGTTTGTAAGGACTCCCTCAGTAAAGGAAAGGGAAAGAGCATTAAAGTGGGAGATCCTTTATTTGTCGTCAATACGGTGTTGTGTGCTGCCGATGCTGCTGCTTAATTTGTAGCGGGTCGCACGTTTCGTTGCATAATAAGTTCCAAACGTGTTCTTTTGACAATAAAACTCGGTTTGTTGTGGTGTATTTGGTTTATCCAGGTTTCTCTTCAAATAAGATTTAACTTGGATGATGGTAGAGATGTAAAATTGTATGAAAGAGTTGTGCTTCTGTTGTTGTAATGGAGTCTGGAGGTGGCTTATCAACTAATTTTACTACAAACATGCCTAAATATAACAATAATTCTAGTTGTAAATAATTATTTGTATATACTATATAGAGGTAAAGGTAGAAGTGGCCATCAAGCTGGGTCGGCCTGCTGACTTAGCGGGCCAGGCTCAGCTATCCACTTGGGCTTGTTCTGATTCCTCTTTTTTGTTATGGTCCGTCGGCCTGTCGGGTTGGGTCCATTGGCCTTGTATACCAAAAGTTGGACGTACATAAACTTAAAGTTAATGCATGAGCCTGAAATTATCTTGCACAACAAATTATAATGGTACGTGAACAATTATTTAAATAATAATAATGTTAAAAATAAAAATAAATGCCCCAAACTATTTTGACATAAATGTTTATATGATCGTAATTTATTGAACTTTATTTTGTATATATATAGAATGTCCGTCATATATATTTTATTTTATAAATTAAAAAGACAAATAAGGACACGTTTGTTACCCAAGACCGGACAGGATTGAGGTCATAATCTGCCTTAATCGGGCGTTTGTTTTCCCAGTTTACGGCCCGGACGACTGGACAAGGCCCGCGTTGCACAGTTGTTTAATCGCGGTTTCCGGGGACTAATTAATCTTGGCTAGGAGGTGAGATTGAATGCCATCTGCACAGTACCTCAAGTGAAAATGTCTAGAATGTCCTTAAAAGTAATAATTCATGAAAGAAATATCCCCAGTCAACGCCTAATTTACATTACGTGCCACCTACTAACAACGCCACAATATACTTGACGACAATAATTGAAAATACTTTGTCAGATCTAGAAACGATTCGAACAGCCCATTCTCCACCAAAGAAAAAAGGTAGTTCGCGACGGGGATGAGGTTATCTTAGTTGTTTGCTCATTTTATTTTCTTCTCGCCTATGCCCGGTTGTTGACTCTGATTTGTGCACTGTTGTTTTTTTAATTTATTTTAATTTATTTTTCAGCTGCAGTGTCTAAAAGGCCCAATTTATTCCGTGCAATACTTGTTTTTCTGGCACAACGGTAATGGGTTTGGATTTGTGGTTGATTGTAATGAATTGTGTATTAGTGTATTAGTGTTTTTTATTTCTTAACCAAAGTGTACAATATGAAAGAGTGAAAGTGGGTTAACAATAATGTGCTGTGGTTTTGCATATTCACTTCTTCATGTTCAATATTTGGATTTTTTGTGAGTTTTTTTTCTTCACTAAAGCTGACCATATGTGCCTATTTTGTTGACGTTATCTACGTGTACGTGATAGGTGGAAGAAAGTGTTAATTTTGATGGGCCGTATTGCAATAACTATAAAGGTTGCATCCCAACGAAATGGTGTTGTTAAAAACTTTGATAAAAGAAAAGGTGCTAAAAAACATATTAACTAAAGATTACATACTGCAGTGTGGGGTAAAAATATTGTAGAAGTCCTACAAATAAAATAGAACCATTTTAGCAAAGAGCAGTAAAGAAAACGGAAAAAATAAAAATTAGTACCCCTTCTCATGCGGAACAAAAAAAAAAAGCAAAAAAGAAAAATGACAATTACACGTGTACACATTATTGAAATGATGCAAAATAAGTTGAGGGTCAAATATGTAAATTTGCTACTAATTAGGTTTACCATCTAGGACAACAAACACACAATACAGGATATAAGAATAGTCTCGTCTTGGTTAAATCACAAGTAACAAACATGCGATCCTATTTATCTCTACATCCCAATCTTGTGACCAAAGATTAAAATTATGTAATCCCGTCTTGCCTAACAAACATGCTCTAAGTTAATTGATAATTTATTCAAGTCCCTTTATAAAACGGTTCTCACTGACCGATCCATCTCTTCTAGGGTTTTATCTGCCTTTCATCGAACACCTTCAGTCCGCCGTCATCCTCTCCCTTTGTTTCGATCGAGTGCAGGTCTTTCTTAAATCTCATTCCTCCTGTATTTTTAATTGCTTTATGCAAACAAACAACCTGTGTTGCCAGTTAATTGTTCTATTCGTTCGATTTTTTATTTGTTCGAAAGGTACCTTGTTAGCTAGATTCGGGATTTCTTGTGTATTTCATTCGCGATGATCAAAATTGTGATGTTGCCTGCTTGAATATCAAGTTTAATCTGTTCATTTCGAATAATATTGTTCTTCTGCTATACGAGGAGGGTATGGAGGAGTATGGACTGTTTTTATGTACAGTTCTAATGCTAGTCTTCACTATATGTTTATTCTGAAGAACCCATGTTTACTTTCTTGGTTAATTTCTTAATATCTGTATGGATAACAACATAATTAGTGATGGGCATGTGAAAAATGATTACCTTTGTCCTCTCTGCGGTTCAAATTTGCAAGATTATCGATTTTTTTTCTAATTTAGGGATTCATTTTTTATTTATTTTTATGATATTTTCAACCTTATGGTATTTTCAAACTTAGAGCATATATGTATGGATAACCTCATAATTAGTGATGAGTATGTGAAAAGTGATTGCCTGTGTCCTTTCTGCGGTTCAAATTTGCAAGATTATCGATTGAAAAATCGTTATGTATCCTAGCAGATGGATTCACAGATCAAGCATGCTATTGTGGTGAAGGTTATCGGGCGAACTGGGTCTCGTGGCCAGGTCACGCAAGTTAGGGTCAAATTTATCGATGACCAAAACCGATTTATCATGAGGAATGTGAAGGGACCCGTGAGGGAGGGTGATGTTCTTACCTTGATGGAGTCTGAAAGAGAGGCCAGAAGGTTGCGTTGATCTGCTCGAGTTATCTTGGTAATGTAATGGAAGAGTGCTTTGTTTGGTCTGTCATTACTATAATATTCGTTGCCTTTTGTGACACTATTTTGGAGTAGTTGATGTGAGCATGACTTTGCTTCTCTTTTTGTTATCAGTTGATGTTGTGATCCTTGTTTTGGTTTGATAGTTAATGGTGGATGAACAAGTTTTTTTGAGTTTTATTTGTTGTTGCAATTTTTGAGTTATATTTGTTGTTTGGTTTTGCTTGTTTTTGGGTTCTAATCACTGTGCATTGAGTCTAACCTAATTGGCCAAGTGAAAAAAAAAAGAAAAAAACAAGTAGGTAAGGCGAAGATCGGTATTGGGAGGGGATGGATGTGGCTAAATCTTACTAGGATTTGATATGGGTAAAACGTAAAAAGTAGTGCGCTTTTACTTGGTGTTGGGCAAGCGCAAATTGCTGTCCTGTGAGATTTTAGAAGCAGTTTGGCTAGATGATGCATGTGTATTCCAGATTTATAATACTTTTTTTTTTCAGTCCAGTTTTTTACTACATTTTTTTTTATCTGGTACTCTTTAATATGAGACGTACCTCAAGGCTTTGGCGATGAGAGGATGTGTGGGTTTTGCACGGGATTTTCTTGGCCAAGGTATTTTATTGATTAACAATTGATTTGTAATTGGAGTTTTGGGGTTAAATTATAGGATTGATGTTGAATGAAGGGTTACTTTTGGTATTAAATTAGAGGTATAATTAGCTATAATCTCCAATTATATTATTTGGTATGTAGCTGTTCAAATTAAATTTTCGGATAGAAGAAAAAATAATTTTGTAAAAGTTCATTATATTATAAGAGATTTGTTGAGTATAAGCTAAAACCTGTTCATTATCAGCTTAGCGCCGAACAACAACTTCCAAGCCCTCCGGCCAAATCGATTGGCACAACCATACACGATAGATATCTTTAGGCTATACGCACATATACTTCCCAAACTACCCACCGCAAAACACACAAGGAAAGGGACAAAAATAAAACAAATGGGACATTGGAGAAGGTGGTTTGTCCCAAAAACCCACTATTCATGACCACTGTTCGGAACTTGCCTGGACCGTTGACCAAGGTGCATGGACTGGCGTTTGGTCCAGGTTGGTTCCGGCTCATCTTTTAAGAAAAATTGAACCGTCGATTTCAGTTCGACACCAAAAGTCTAATTTAAATTTTATTGTTTTCTTTGAATTTTTATTATTATTTGTTTTTTATTTTTAAATTTTCCGATTCAGGCTTTCGGGCTAGAATCGCCAGCCCGATTCCGAACTGGCAATGCCACTTCCATTCAACTAAACATTGCATGGAGAACCGACGATTCCAACTTGGAACCGGTCGGAACCGGTTTTTGGCCATATCTACTTGCCAACACCAAAACCAACTCTTACCACTTTCGCAAGCACTCGTTCAAAAACGAGCCCCACACGAGAATTCGGCCTGCAGATATGACGTGTAATTTTTTGTCAATTTTAAAATTTTCAATTGATCGAGGACAAATTAGTTAAATTTATCATGTATACTTCACGAAAATCTAAAACGGCCATAAAAGACTTTCTTGAGATCTCGATTTGGCTCGTTAATTTAATGAACCAATAATCGAGTTCGAGTTCAACTTATTTATCAATATTAACGAGTCGAGCTCGAGCCTTAACAAAATAAACTCGATCTTTAACAAGTCGAACTAAAAAAAATTATATAAACATTCATCTTTTCGAGTTTGAACTCGACGTGTATTTCTCATTCAATTTATAATTTTTCAATGAATCAAGGACCAATTAGTCAATTTTATCATACATATGTAACGAATCTAAAACAACCATACGATAAACGACTTATGAGAGTCGACTAAACATACCAACCCATATGGGCGAGACTGAGACTGAACAACAATTATCTCATTGCTGCCTGGAACTAAGGGTGTAAATGTGCCGAGCTCAAAAATGGTGCTCGAGCCTTTTATGAGCCGAGCTCGATTTGGCTCATTAAATTTTATGAATCAGCAGTCGAACTCGACTCATTTATCAATATTAACAAACTTGTATCTTAACGAGCCAAACTAAAAAAATTATATAAAATTTATTCTTTCAGCCTTAATGAACCGAGCCGAGCTCATGTTTCATTTAGCGGCTCATTTCATTTATCAGTTGAATGTTCATCCAACCTTCTCATCTTCAATGAGAGTGAGACTCCGCAAACAGATAATAACTTAGCCCAGTAGACGTAGGCCCAGCCCAAAATTTGGTTCTTCTTCTTCCTTTTCCTTTTCCTCCTGTCTACCGAGTTTTTGCGCTTGCTGTAGTGTATACCCAACTCACACTTACACCAAAGCGGAAGACGAAGCTCGTTCAAATCTCCGTACCAAAGGGAAATGTTTTGAGCTCACTCTTGGTCGGGGGCAACCGTCAGATTCGAAGAGGGATGCCCGCCGCCGCCTGCTGTAATAAGGTAAAGCTCCGAACTCTGAAGCTCTTTCCCATACCCATGAGCTCTCACTCTTCCCACCTATTCTCCTCCAAGCCCTCTCCTCAGCTCCTTTCCAATCCAAATTCCGATTCCCAATTTCCCGGTGCCCGAGACTCTCGAGCCCCCCCAATTTCCGATAGGTTATTCGCCGGCGCTCGACAATCGGGCACCTACAAGCGCGGCGACCCCACATTTTACGCCCTCATCGAGCACCACGCGGGGTCCGCGGATTTCGAGGCCCTGGAGACGGTTTTTCAGCGGATGAAGCGAGAGAGAAGATCCTTCGTCGAGAAAAACTTCATCTTGGTCTTCAGGGCCTGCGGGAAAGCCCGCTTGCCCGGTAAGGCCGTCGAGCTTTTCCATCGAATGGTGGACGAGTTTGGCTGCAAGCAGACTGTAAAGTCCTTGAACTCCGTTCTTAATGTGATTATTCAGGTAGGCGAGTACCGACGTGCTCTGGAGTTTTACGATAGTGTTGCTAGCAGTAAGAAGAACATCTTGCCTAACGTGCTTACGTTTAATTTAGTGATCAAAGCCCTCTGTAGGCTGGGATTGGTGAATCGGGCTGTGGATTTATTGAGGGATATGCCTCCATTGGGTTGCGAGCCTGATGCTTACACGTACTGCACAATAATGGACGGTTTGTGTAAGGAAAGAAGAATAGAAGAGGCCGTGGCTTTGTTTGACGAAATGCAGATACAAGGATGCTGCCCGGGTGCAGAATCGTTTAACGTGTTGATTGCTGGGCTTTGCAAAATGGGCGATTTGGCCCGAGCTGCTAAAATGGTCGATAATATGTTCTTGAAAGGTTGCAGCCCGAATGAAGTCACGTACAACACGCTCGTGCACGGTTTGTGCCTCAAGGGCAAGATCGACAATGCGCTCAGCCTTTTGAGCCGAATGCTTTCGAATAACCTCGTCCCGAATGATGTTACTTACGGGACTATAATCAACGGGCTTGTTAAACGGGGAAGATCGATTGAAGGCATGCACGTTTTGGTGAAAATTGAAGAAAAGGGGTTCAGAGAGAATGTACACGCGTACTCGGCACTTATTAGTGGGTTGTTTAGGGAGGGAAAATCGGAAGAAGGGCTTGAATTGTTCCGGAAGATTATGGAAAAAAAGGGGCGTGGTGGGCCCAATGTTGTTGTTTACAGTGCTCTTATCGATGGTTTGTGTAGAATAGGGAAGCCTTATGAAGCGGAAGAGTACTCATTACAGATGCTCGATAAAGGTTGCTCGCCAAATGTCTTCACGTACAGTTCTCTGATGAGGGGCTTCTTTGAAATTGGGGAAAGTGAAAAGGCGATTCATTTATGGAGAGGGATGATCGAGAAGAAGGGTTACATGGATAACGAGTTCTGTTATAGTGTGCTCATTCAAGGCTTGTGCAAAAACGGGAAGTTGAAAGATGCTCTTATGGTGTGGAAGCATTTTCTGGCCAAAGGGTTAAAACCGGATGTTGTGGCTTATAGTTCAATGATCGATGGGCTTTGCTGTGCAGGACATATAAAACAGGGTTTTAATTTATTCAACGAGATGCTTTGTAAAGAACCTAATTGCAAGCCTGATGTAATCACATATAATATACTTCTTAATGCTTTGTGCAGAAAGGGTAATATTTCTCATGCTATTGATCTTCTGAATAGCATGTTAAATCGAGGGTGTGATCCGGACTCGGTTACGTGCAAGATTTTGCTGACGGGTTTGAGAGAGAGGAATGACTCGTTTTTTGATAGTGGAGAGTTTCTTGACGAGCTAATACTAAGGCTTCACAGAAGAGAAAGAATAGTTGGGGCATGCAATGTGATAGAAGTGATGCTTCAGTCTTTTCTTCACCCGAAAGCCACGACTTGGGATAAAGTTGTTCGAGATATCTGCAAACCGAAGAGAGTTTTAGCAGCTATTCATAAGTGCTGGGGTGAACTGTTCTTCTGATTGTGTATACACACGACTGATTTTGTGGGTATGCGTATATCTTGCTTGATTTTGTTGAGTGATCTTCTTGCTTGCATTAGTTGATGCTAACTTATTCTTGATAAGATATATGTCATTATTGGTCTGTAAATGCTGAAAAGGTGGGTGTTCTGTTTTCCGAGCAATTGAATATAACTGAGGTTTTGTGGGATCAAATTTGAAGTCTTTATGACTTTGATCTAATGAAAATTGGTTCCCACATTGAAACAATTTTTTTTATTTATTCTTTATTTTTATTTTTTATTTTTGCAACGAAGCATGACAGTTAATGTGAATCTGTGTTTATATATAGCTAGGATACTATACTGCTCAAGTTGCTCTCTGTTGGAACCAAATCACAACAAAATCATGTTGATGCATTGTCTTGAATTGCAGGGTCTGAGGATTTAGAGAGGGCGCTTATGTTGCGTTGAAGGAAAATCGAACTATAAAGGGTTTTGCGTATAAATTTGTGAAAAGCGTCTTAAATTCTGGAGGTAGGAGAGATACTACATAATTGTTTGTGCACATTATATATTGTCAGAGATCTATATAGAGACATGTAATTTTTGGAGAAACTTTTTCGGGTTTCTTCTGGCAGCTTATTTTTCTTGTGTCAATTTGCCGACAGGAAGAATAGTTTGTTCTCGAGACATTTTCAGACGTTTAGACCAAGTCTTTGGTGCTTGTGGAGACCACACAATAGTATGAGGTAAATAAAAATGTGCAACTAAGATCCATATGAACTTTTTTTCTTTTCTTGTTTAGATACGAGTTGCTTCGTGAATATAATCCTTTGATAATGTAAAATCTGTAATCTCTCTTCTGGCAGATTCAAATGGATCATTTTGCCTTGAAAAGCTTGAGAATGCACTGTTGAAAACTCAGGGGGCTCAACTAGGCCTTCGACTCCATTGCTGTTCTCTATTTTACAGCTTTTTGCATCGTTAAAATGGAAATGGTCTGATCGAGATTCGATTGTTAAAGCCAATATTGTGAACGACAAGCCGAACAATAGATGGTAATGTTTGATAAAGATCATACAGTTGATAGTATAAATGACATTTTTATACAAAGTATTGCGGAAAGACTAGTCTATCGATTACGCATACAATCAAATAAAATCATACAAAATTAGGCATGGCTTCTTTTGTTAGGCCGGCTAATTAATCATACTTTCGTCTTATGTACATATTTTCATTTGTAAATGACATAATTTAAAAAACAAACACTCAAATAGTATGGGATTAGATTTGATAGTATAACATAGACATTTTTATTTACAAAGTATTGCAAATCGACTAGCCTAACGATTAAACCCCTCGCAAATTTTTACAAACAAAATCGTACAAAATTAGGCATGTGTCTTATGTTAGGCTGACTAATTAATCGTACTTTCCACCTTTGTACATATTTTCATTTGAAAACGACATAGTTTAAAAAACAACATATACATAGTATGAGATTTGATAGTATAAATAGACATTTTTATTTACAAAGTATTGCAGATCGACTAGTCTAATGGTTAGACCGCTGACAAATGATACAATCAAATAAAATCATATAAAATTAGGCATGAGTCTTCTGTTAGGATGACTAAGGGCATTTGCATTGGTGCATTTAATGGGCCCGTTTAAATGCAATGTCCCCCATTAAACCAATGCATCCATTCATTAATTAGTGGTCCCATTGTTATTGTTAACATGTTTGAACGGCTCTTTTGAGCTTTTTTAATTTTTTTTTTCTGCAGCTTGTTTTTTTTATTTTTATTTTCTGCAGCTCTTTTTTTAATTTTTTTTATTTTTTTTTATCCTCATTTTTTTGTCTATAAATACACTTCATTTTTGTAATTGTACTGTTTTTTCTTGTGTAATATTAATTTAAGGTATTTTGATCTTGTAGTGTTCTTTTATTTTCATGCATTTAAAATTTATTATTATAATTTAAAAATATTAAATTTTTATTTTTATTGAGGATAGAATATTAAAATTTATATTGAATGAAGGGATATAATGGGTCTCATATTTGTATTTAAATGAATGTGTAGGGATGTGGGTGTGTGTTTAAATGAAGAGAGAATTAGTGAAAATATGATGTGGATGAGAGGGAGTGTAACTTTTTGATTGAATGAATATAAAAAACATTAAACGAATGCAGATGCCCTAAGGCAACCTAGTTGTTAAACGGTGCTATACTTTTTTTTAATAAAAACGAGTAGTTATATTATAAAATGTAGTACTTATATTTATATTTTATANAACTAATTAATTAACATAATTAATTAATTAACTATTCCAACTTCCAACTACAACTACAATCCATCGTGACTAGTATCTTCTAGTTGTATCTACTAACAATGTTAGTATACCAACACCAATAAATGGTGCAATAAAATAAACTACTAACACTACTCATAGCTCATCAATTCATTGTCTATATAAACACATGAATCTCCACACACACTTTAGAGCAAGAAACAAGCACAAAACACTTAGCATCAACCTAAAAAAACAAAAAAAAACAAAAAAAAGGTTAGCCAATCAAAAAAAGATGGCCGGAATATTCAAGATTTTGAAGGCGGTCGTGTGCATTTTGGCGGTGGTCTCTTCGGCTGTCTCGGTGGATGCATTGGGTTGCACGCAAGTGGCCCAGTACTTGAGCCCATGCATCCCTTACGTGATGGGCCAGGGCCCAATTGGGAATTGTTGTGGTGGGGTTAAAGGGCTTTATTCGGCTGCCGGCACAAGTGCCGACAGGCAAGACGTGTGCAAGTGCTTGAAGTCAATGGCATCTAATGTTGACCTCGACAAGGCCGCAAGTCTCCCTTCACAGTGTGGAGTCGACGTGCCTTACGAGATCAGCCCTTCCACCGATTGTGCAAAGTAATTAAAATCGTGCTTTTGTATATTATATATCGTGTTTTTGTGATAATAATAAGTCTAGATTTATCTAAATTTTTTATTTTGTATTTTTCGTATAGTGTTATGCATATTGTGTCGTTTTCTCTCTTTAACCGAATTTTCTAATTGTGTCGCATTGTAATCGTATTTCTTTGCAGGGTGCAGTGAGTTCAAGATTCCACCACGGAGCTACTTATATATTTATACGTTGTATTTGTATTTTCGAGAGAGAAAAAAGAAAAATAAATAAATAAATAAATAAATAAAAGAGCACTTAATTAGCAGGCCTGCCGTCATATTTTTATGATGCTCTTGTAATGAAGGTGATGTTCTTGTAATGAAGACTTGAACTTTTTGTTTGTTGTTATCCATGGATGTAAATTGTTTGTTGTATTAAATATATTTTATTGCGCGTACATTTATATTTTATTGTGTGAAGAGCTTTAGACTATTTTTTTTTTTTTTTAAATCAATATTAAATAATAATTTAAGTTTAGTTTATATATGCAATATTAACAAATAAACTTATTAATACATTAGAAATAATTATCCCATAAAAATAGTTACTGGTATCAGATCACTAAAAATAGTAATAATAGATTAGGTAGAACAATTAATCAATTTTTTTTAAAAAAATAATTATTAGATTCATATCAATTATTGACATTACATTACCTAAAATGAAATAAAGTCTCACCATGGTTGGTAAAGAAAAATTTATCAAAAGAAAATAGAAAAAAATTAAGAAAATAATTTTTAAAGATACTTCTGTATTAACTAATAATTTTTTTGGCAGAAATTTTTACTTTTATAGTAAATACAATTTTTTTTATATGAGAACGAGACAGAGAGAGAGATTTGCTTGTTTACCTAAATGCTTTATATTCGAGTTCGTGTAGAACCATATAATTTAATTTATATTTGCTATGAAATAAGAAAAAATAAATTATAATAAATTAAATTAAATAAATAAATAATTCCTCTAAAATTGTGCGTAAAAAGTTTTAATTAGTACATTTCTTTTATCTTTTTGTCCTTTAAAAATTTAGTACACCCTCTATTTTTTATACAAAATATAAGTTATATGAAATGAAAACAAATAAATTAATATCTGGTAATCAATTTATTTTTTCTTAACTGCCTCATCTTTTATTTTGCAATTCATAATTATCCAAATTGCCTGCGTTGCTTCATTTTAGGAAAATAATAATAATAATAATAATAATAAATAATAATGAAACAGGCACAATT
>BKCP01006527.1:229759-256746 GCA_008636005.1 Striga asiatica
TACTCCCTCCGTTTTTTATTAAATGTCGTTTTGACTTTTTTGATTCATCCATTTTGCTACGTATCTAGACATTAAATATGTCTAGATACGTAACAAAATGGATGAATCAAAAAAGTCAAAACGACATTTAATAAAAAACGGAGGGAGTATATATGTATATTTAATAAAAATATTTTTTATTTATTTATTTTAAATAAATTTTTACTACTTATTTGAATGTGTTAAATTTTTTATTCATATGATACCATTTTAATATTAAAAAATTAAAAAATAAAATTATAATACATCAATAAATAAAGGCACAAAATTATTTAACAAAAAAAATTATTGCACAAAGTTATTTAGCATAAAAATACATTTATTAATACACATTATGCAAAAATTTATCATTAATATTGCATAACAAAAAACCAAAAAAAAAAAAGAAAATGTGGCGCTCGCTACGCTACAATTGGAGCAACATTGTTCCTATATCTGATGTAGCTTCCTATATCTGATGTAGCACAATTTTTGAGCGCAGTGTTGGAGCAAAAATTTCACACAACTCCTGCTTTTTGCTCTAGAGTATTGCAGGGCTGGAGAGGCTCTTACTCTTTTAACAACTCTCCTACCAACTTTAACCAATTTTATGCATGAACCAAAAGTTAACCAATTCAATTGTGATTTATAGACACTCGGGCAAGCGAAGTCACCGGCGTCATTGAACAGGCATTTTGACCCGTGAAATCATTTTCGATTATTTGGCAGTGTAGGGATACATGACAGTAGAAATCGAATGGCCAAATATGATGGTTTTTTTGTTAGAAAACCTAGTGAAATCAATCCAATGGTCAAATATGATGTCTTCTGTTAGAAAACCTAGTGAAATCAATCTAATGGTCAAATATGATGTTTTTGTTAGAAAACCTAGTGAAATAAATGTAATGGTCAAATATGATGTCTGTTAGAAAACCTGGTGAAATATGGACATAGTGAATTTGGACAAGCCATGACCGGGTAGTTGGGTAAATAGCTTTCTTTTGAAGGGACCATTGACTAAAAATTGTAGACCATATCAAAACATGGCCATTTATGTAATTTGCATGCACAAGTGAAATCATCAAGTACCCAAAGACCTATAGTTCAGATTTCAAAATCGGAATCAAGTGAAAGCACAACCATCAATCAAGATTAAGACAGGTTCAATCCTACCCTCGATGAGGCAAGTAGGATGAAATTTTTCGAAGATTAGTAGCCAAAAAAAGTAGTCAAATCAATTAATCGGCACACGACAAAAAAACATGAGTATTTTTAATTGTACACGAAAGATCATCAAAGTGACAATTTGTAGTTGTTCAACATTACTCTATATAAAGCAAAGGTCGAGCAAAAACAGCAAAAAACTATTGTCCCACTAACTCATAACTGCAATCAGCATAATAGCAATTGTACTGGAATGGGAAATTTCGCAGTAATTTAAGCGCCCCCTGCACTCTTTCCTTTCTTCCTCTGAAGTTTCTTCATGTAAAATTCCAATTCCTTACCCTCTAGAATATAACTGTAACCAAAATAGAAAACATAACCGACGACATCAAACACAAAGACTAATACGAAAGAAAGGTGAGATTACTACTGCTATATATAGCCTATAGTGCTTTCTATAACTAAAAACTGACAGTACATTACATTGATTGACTGAGCCATCGTTACTAGATGCAACAAGCCAAGCACTATTTTCAGTTTCTCACACAAAAGATTTAAAAACTGGCTGTCAAAACAAAGCCAAGCATTATTTATCAGCAATGACTAATTTGAAATCTCCTTGGAATAAAACTGGCAGACTAATATAAGCACATTGATTATCAGAAAAAAGCATGAAACACATTCACTATCACCCAATAAGATTAGAGTTCATCACACAAGAGTTAACAGGAAAATGCTGATAAAAAATACATACCCATCAGCACGCCCACACTGGCCAGGGCGTGAGGAGATTGCCGCCAGCAAACGGCCGCCACCAAATTGCTCCTCAATATGGGGATCGATTTTACGATCCTGTTGGCGTTTTTCGAGTTTCCTTTGGACATGGTTGCTCTTCTTTACCTCTTCAGTAGCAGCAGCCTCATTCTCCTAAAAGCCAAGATATAATTAACAAAGCTACTTTACATCTTATCAATAATTAAGAGTCTAAAAAACTGAAATAGCAAATGATAAATGAAACTAAATCATGAATAATTGTCCTGAGAATTGTCTAAATAGGTCATTATATCCAGAGCTTTCTAAGGGAGTGCTTTGTTAATGGGTTTAACTATAAGGATAAGAAATGATAATGATTATCAAAAGTTGGTGGTTGTTCACTAATATCACTTAGATAGTTTGATTGCCCAATTATGACTAATAATCCAACCACTCATAATC
This sequence comes from Striga asiatica, assembly GCA_008636005.1. Taxonomy (NCBI): domain Eukaryota; kingdom Viridiplantae; phylum Streptophyta; class Magnoliopsida; order Lamiales; family Orobanchaceae; genus Striga; species Striga asiatica. The sequence continues at coordinate 232,157 of BKCP01006527.1, forward strand.
AAATCCATTACCCTCAACCTCTACGCCAATATACACAGTCATTCCCTTGTTTATGCCAAGCACCCCTCATCAAGTTCACCAATGAGCAAATATTTCTATCTCTATACAAATACAACCCAAATCCTAGCAAAATAACGGTCATGGAACTCTAGTGTCAATGATCCAAAAGAACATTCTCAATCCACAAATGGCAGTAAAAATAATAATAATAATAAAGATCTAACCAAATATCAAATTGCAGAAAGAAGTGCACAAAATCAGTCGTTACCTCTCCTTCCTTCTTGGCAACAGCTTTCTTCTTACGACCAATGTCCACTCCATAATGCTGAAGGTACCACTGCTTGAAAGGCGCAGCATCGACTTGAATAATGGCACCCTTCACCAAAGTCTGGGTCCTAACCAGCTCGTTATTGGACGCATTATAAACAACGTCCAGAATACGAGTCTTTCGGGTCACGGCTTCACTTCCCCACGAGTAGTTACCTGTGTCGAGCCTTAGGGCACGCCACTTGACATTACCTCCACGGACCCTAACCCTGCGAACAGTCTTGTTGCTAGACAACTTTGTGTTTGCCGGTTGTCTTCCGAGCTCATACCTAAGAAAAAAAAGCACAAACTAGAATGAACCAATTGAATTCCAAACGGAGGAAAATTGGTGGACAGCACCAATATGTTGCACAATACAGAGTACAATCAAATTATGATCCAAGGTATTCAATAAAGAGGGTTCACATTTGTAGATGGCTAAGTGTGCTTCACAACAGCAAGGGATTGAGGAAAAATAGCTGAAATTTTGAGGAATGAGCAAGCAAACACAAATCCATTCCCCGCTTTTTTTTTTTCTTTATTTTCGTGTATTTGCACAAACACAACAATAGCAATGTGGCATGTGCTACCATTTACAGATCATACTACAAGAAAATTCACCCAACAAAAAAGCTCATCAGAAATTAAATCACTCAGATGAATGACAGATTTCAAACAAAACAAAACACAGAAAAATGAAGATTGGCTTATCTTACTTTCTCTTCTTCCTCCAAGCCTTCTTCTTTCCTCCAGTCGCACGCCTCTTGTGCATGGAATCCCGAGAAATACCTGAGAACAAACGCCATTTTCGTCACACTCTCTCCTCTCTCTCTGAAATTAGCTCTGAGAGGTCTGTAAATGAAATAAGAGTACAAAACGAAAGCATGAAAACTGATGATTTACCCATGGTAGCGGAGGGTTCTTGTGATCTGAGTAATCTCCGGCTAAGTGTTGCTCAGCAGCTAAACTGATAAAACGATGGACCTGAGCGACTTTATCAGTATTATGCTGATTGCTGAAAACCCTAGATCAGTAAATTACAAATCTACCCTCAACAATCAAAGTTTCATATAATCCATTTTCAATTTCATTTTGTAGTAAATATCACATAATTCACCAATTATTCTTCAACCAAAAATATATTCTCAAACTCAAAATACATAATTGAAATATTCCATGACACAATATTTTGAGTTATATGTAGCACCCAACATATTTGTATTATAATTTATGAACTTGTTATGATTATTATTATTATTATTAATATTATTTTACATTATTTCAAATGTATAAAAAATTTGGTATCTAGCCAAATGAATAAATATAAACTTTTAAAAAGTGTTTTGGATATAATGCATCTATACAAATTATTTTGTAATGCATATGATCTAAAATCCAAGAATAATATTTAAGTATTTTGAAGTATAACTTTTAGACTCAAACAATTTTACCCAATATATATTTGTAGAAGAATATAATTATGAATTATATACTTAACATATTATTTTCAATTTATATTTATTTTAACTTTTAGACTCAAATAGTTTTACCCAATATATATTTGCAGAAGAATATACTTATGAATTATATAATTAATATATTATTTTAATTATATATTCTCCATTGGAGAATATATAATTAATATATTATTTTAACCCTTGTCAATTTTATCTGTTTTATACAACACCCAACACCCCGTTACTTTGTCGGCCAAGCCCTACATGAAGGCGAATTGATATACTCTCCGATGGAGAAACTATCCTACACGCTGATAATGTTCTCATGAAAACTCCGTCCATATTTCTTCGAACACCCCATCGTGGTTTGACAAATTATCCCATGTGGAAAATATTGCACCGACTAGATACACTCGGTCGAATGATCAAATGGGCCATCGAGTTAGCCTAGTTCGACGTCACCTTTCAGTTTCGCAATCCTATCAAGGGGCAAGCCTTGGCTGATTTCATTCTCGAATTTACCCCTACAATCCATTGCGTTCTCGATGACGAATTATGGGTCCTCTACATCGACGACTCATCTACGCTCGCACGTGCGCGGACCAGAGTAGTACTCATGAGTCCCAAAAAGAAGTTATCTTGATATGCGATAAGGTTCCATTTCCATTCTACCAATAATGAGGTCGGGTACAAAACCTTGATTGTCGGGTAAGAAAAGGCCCAATCCATGGACCCAAAGAAACTGGAAGGTTTTATAGATTTAATGCTTGTGGTTAACCATGTGAACAGAGAATTTGAGGCAAAGAAAACCCCACCTACTCCCTTATCTCGAATTAACCAAGAAAAAATTGACTTTCTTCCAGGCAACTATAGTCCATATCCCTCAGAGTGAAAACGCTTAGGCCGACGCTGGCTCTCCTAGCGTCAACCACGTGGGACGATCAAGTGGAATACGTAGTAATCAGACATCATGTCAAGTCGGCCCTCGAAATCATGGCAACGAAAAGTGCGCCCTTTACTACCCTTGCAAATTGGATGACCCCAATTTCACTGCGTCGCGACGCAACAAATTTGAATTTATTTTTCATCAATTAACCTCCACTAATTAGTCGAACCAACGAGTAAAGGTCGCTTCCACTAGGAGTGTGAATCAAATTGTGATTATTCATATTATCCGAAATTGTAAAAGCAATAAAAGAGTAGGTGATTGTGATTTAGTAACTAAACTAACTAAAATCTTAATGAAATAAATAAAATTTAAATAAAAAAATAAAAATAGAATAGAATAAAATAAGAAAAATCTCTAACTTACAGTTAGTCCAAATTCTCGCTCGACTAGTCTAATCAATTGTGACGTCAAATTTCTCTATATTTCATAATTGCTAGTCTTTGGTAACAACACTTTCTGGTATTCGAAATTGTCCTATAATTTTTAGCCGAAACGTGTTCTTTGATTAAACCTAACTAATGGACAATCTACAAAACGTTGTTTAGATTTATAACATAGAATATAAATTTTATAGTGAGAAAAAATAAAATTCTATGATTAATTTTGTATTTGGGTTGCCAACAACAAAACGAAACAATTGAAGGGCGAAAAAGAATGACCGAACCACCGGTAGCCAAGAGGCCCAAGACAAAAGAATGAAAACGAATCGATTGAAAACTGCCACTTAACTTCGCTTGCAAGCTCGTATGAAAGCATCAGGAGATCAATTGGGTTTTACGTTCCGTGATTATGATCTTCACTGAGATCGTTTTCCCCTTTCCCCCTTCTACAGTTTCACGCGCCACATCTGCTAGTGTTCTGTGATCGTCACCAACCGCAATGCTCCACGCCCCCTAATGAAAAACCGGCCAAAGCTCAGATCGCCGCCGCTCGCCGCTGCATCTTTCCCTTCTCCGCCCCCATCGCCGCCGCCCCACAACAGCACTAAAGCAATCGCTTTGAAGATGCCCCGCAAAACCCTCCTGAGACCCACCATCGCCGTCGCTTTCCTCCTGGCCCTCCTAACCCTATACTCCTTCCTCTTCTACAACCCTCCCAGTTACACCACGAACGCCTCAGTTCACTTAGGCGACAATCACAGATTTTCTTCTCCCGACGATGATGATAGTAACAATCGGAAGGTGAGGGTGTATATGTACGATTTGCCGAGGAGATTCACTTACGGAGTGATCGAGAGCTACGCGGCGGCGCGTGGGGGCCAGGCTGTGGGGGACGACTCGCAGCTCAAGTACCCTGGGAATCAGCACTCCGCCGAGTGGTACTTATTCTCCGACTTGAATCGTCCTGTTGGGGAGCGGGTTGGGTCGGCCGTGACTCGGGTCATGAACCCTGAAGAAGCTGAACTTTTCTACGTGCCCTTTTTCTCTTCATTGAGTCTCGTGGTGAATCCGATCCGGCCCGTTTCGAATTTCTCCCATGAGGGCACTGTTTACAATGATGAGCAAACCCAGGTAAAATATGTGCCAATTATTCACTGCTGATGAATTCTTCTTCTATAATTGATGATTGGAAGATTTTGTGTATATAGCTAAAAGCTAAAGGTGTTTTTGCAAGCCTTGTAGTTTGGCGGCGTTATAGTCAGTAAAGGAACATCTTTTAGATCATATTAGAGATGTGATGTCATATATGCTTGTAAACAATTGTTTTCACTGATCATATAGGAAGATTTGATGGAATGGCTGGAAGAACAAGTGTATTGGAAGAGGAATAATGGGTGGGATCATGTTTTTATATGTCAAGATCCAAATGCGCTGTATAAAGTCATTGATAGAGTGAAGAATGGGGTGCTATTAGTTTCTGATTTTGGGAGGTTAGCCAGTAATCAGGCATCCTTAGTGAAGGACGTGATTTTGCCTTATTCGCATCGGATTAATACATATAAGGGTGATGTTGGATTGGAGAATCGCAAGTCTTTGCTCTTCTTTATGGGAAATCGGTACCGGAAAGAGGTAAAAAATCTGCTCTACTTTCTCATATTATATGCCTTACCCACTTAGAAAGATTGTTATTTACCTTCCGTATGCAGGGTGGTAAAATTCGGGATTTGCTTTTCCAAGTGCTTGAGAATGAAAATGATGTCATTATCAAACATGGCGCTCAGTCTCGAGAGAGTCGTCGAGCGGCAACACAAGGAATGCACACGTCGAGATTTTGTTTGCATCCAGCTGGCGATACTCCATCAGCTTGTCGACTTTTTGATGCTATTGTGAGTTTATGTGTTCCGGTTATAGTGAGTGACTACATTGAGTTGCCTTTTGAAGATGTCATAGACTACCGAAAGATTGCCATCTTCGTCGATACTAACACTGCCATTAAACCGAGATATTTGGTAGAATTGCTCAGAAGTGTGAGTCCAGAGAAGATAATGGAATTCCAGAATGAATTGAAAAAGGTGTGTATTTGCTCCTATATTCATTATGCCCATTGCTTTCTTTTTTTTCCCCCATTCCATCTGTCGATTTTAGAAGCCAAGAAAAATAATTTCCCTTCTTCTGTTTTTATGCTAATCTTGTGCTTGAATTGTCTGGTGATAAGTGTATTAATGGTCATGGGGAGAGGAGTGATTTTTTTGGGAAGAAAAATTGATTGGGACTTCGAATAGAACAAGAAGTTAACACTATTGAAGTGTAACTTAGTAAAATGAGAAAATATTCATGTGATGCGCATAAATTGTTAAATACATCGATAAATGACTTTCTTAATTTGTGTTAATTTTGTTTATGTATTTATGCATTTAGGTGGTGAGATACTTTGAATACGAGGATCCAAATGGGACAGTGAAAGAAATATGGCGCCAAGTTGCTTCAAAGCTGCCTCTTATTAAACTTATGAGTAACCGTGATAAGCGCATTGTGGTTCGGGAGTTAGCCGAACAAGACTGTTCTTGCCTCTGCTCGAATCAGTCTGGTCTACACACGACCCTCTGAATGATGCTCCGTTGAATTAATATTTTATTTTTCGATTTGCAGGAATATCTGTTTATGCCATTGCCATTCATTCCTTCACCAGCAGCAAATTGCAAATCGAACATTACAATAAGGATGCCATTCGGAGTATAGTCCCTCGTGTTTCTTATGTTTAGCAACTCGTTGAACTTGTTTATATTTAAAAGTTGGCTGCTTTGTGCCACTGGAGATGATTATTGATTAGCAATTTAGCATATATGTATGTATATATACATCACTGTAATTACTTTTCAAGACTTCACTGAGGAATCTGAAATGTGGGATCATTAAATTTATTTTTCAATCTTTCCCTATTTAGAATAGAGTAACTAGATGCTGAAAATTCTACAATTATGAGAAGACTGGAAATTTTTCTGCAAATTTATTAACTTGTAAGTATGATCAGACATCATCTCCAAAGAGTGAAATTTGTTACAAAAAAACAAGTCCTATGAGTAAATGACTTCCAGAAAATCTGCAATGAGGACCCGAAGAAATGAAAAATCTTCGTTTTTTTAAGCTGTATCTTAACCTGGAGGCCATTTCATCTGCCTCCCTCCAAGTACATGTAAGTGAAGATGGTAAACAGATTGACCTACAGAGTGAAAATAGAATGATTAAATTCGAACAAAAAGGATTCGGTATTTTTGTAGTTTTAGTCAATAGATCGATGCAAGAGCATTATGAATTCGAATTTATACTCGTATTACACTGAGAGAGAGAGAGAGAGAGAAAGAGAGAGAGAGAGAGACTTACAAGCAGAAGGGCCACTGTTAATGACAACACGAAAACCATCAACAATGCCTTCTTTCTCTGCAACTATTTTAGCAGCATAAAGAAGGTGACCCAGTATTTCTTCATGTTTCTTTTCAGCCTATAAAAACAAAGATGAAGAAGAACTTATGAAAACGTTACGCTATACGTATGGTAAATGCAGATTAGTTACGCAAATAAACCTTATTCACATAAGAAAAGCATAGAAAGAAAAAAAAATAAAAAAGACTACCTTGCCAAGCTGGGTTAAACCGTCTCGTAGCTTTGGAATGACAAGAACATGAACTGGAGCCTGTGCATTAATATCTCGAAAAGCCAGAACATCTTCATCCTCGTACACAATAGTCGAAGGAATTTCCTTTGAGATAATCTTGTCAAATCTAGAAAATAATAATAATAATAATAATAATAATAATAATAATAATAATAATATTATTAGCATAAGACTGTGCTCTAACTACCCATTCAAACTTTGACATGATAAGTTGATAAAGACACTAAGAGTTGAATCTTTCCAATTGGCCAGTTAAGGAAATTGTTTTTCTTATTCTTTTATATTATCCCCTCTATTAAAAGCTAAGAAGAGAAGTAGGGAGAGAAACCGGGATGAAATTTCTTAGAAGCGATATAATGTTTTTTAGATAAATTCTCTAAAAACAATTCAAACCAATATTACACAAGAAACCTTTTAGTTCATAATGAGCATTGTCTTTCAGCCTTATATTGTATGTATGCAGAGCAAATCAGGAAAAAGAACTAGGATAATTATAAAATATTAGAAAAAGGAAAAAAGAAGAAGCAAGCTGAAGACAGAAATCTAAATAAGGAAAATATAATGCAGGGATTAAACCAATCTCACGTGAAGCTACTCCGCACTGCTGAAAGTTTGTACAGATTGTGTATTGAATATTTGAATTAGCTTGGAAATTCTTAATGGAAATGCAGATCACTAAAAAATGATTCTATCAGAAGGTTTAGAGGTACAAACATTGTTGGTGCCCCGCCATCGGCATTGACTGCAGCAGCTTTAGCAGAAGCCTCTTCATCACTTGTAGCACTTACAGATGACAAAACTCTGAAAGAAAAAAAATATATATATATATATATATATGTGTGTGTGTGTGTGTGTGTGTTTGTGTGTGTGCGAAACATGTACATAATGAAACAAAAAGTCCAAGATGATACACAAAAGGCCGAACAATGCAAAAACACTTACAGGAATGAACATCACAAATAATACCTGTTGTTTTCAAATGTCAAGATATATACTTTATTGCTGTAAGAACTCAATTCTAGCTCAAAATAAAAATGCCCAGAACATAAAGTGCTACCTTGCTTAAGCTAAACAAAACAAATGCCAAGATATATACTTTATTGTTCTAAGAACTCAATTCTCGCTAAAAGTATTTATCTAAAACAAATGCCCAGAACACCATCTGTATTCATGCCTAAGCAAAACAAATTCAAATGCCAAGATTTACACCTTCTTGTGCAAAGAACTCAATTCTAGCTCAAATTATTTATCTAAAAAATAAAGCCCAGAACATAATCTGTTATCATGAGTAAGCTAAACAAAACATCTCCTGCATTAAGGGGACTATTTTAACCATTGACAATTAGTCCAAAAAAATGCTGATTCTTGAGAAATAACATTAATGTTTAGGCAAACAGATAAGCAATGTTTTAACGAGTAAAAATGGAAAGGCGTTTTTTGGACAACAAAAAAATAAAGGGCACAACACATGAAGCAGGAAGTACAATTTAACCTGACTATCTACCTGCGGAGTAAAAGCGGGCGACGAGCGAAAGGCGAAAGTGAAATCCTGGGCGTTTGATTTGAAGCTTTGATGAAGTTGAAGGCTCGTACAGATAACGGGCCACTGTTTGAGAACAATTTGAATTCAGAAAAATTATACAGAAAAATATTCAGGAAGAGAATCACAAAAAGGGAAGACAAAAGAAAGAGAGAGAATTACCGGAAGAGAGCGATGGAGTTCATCGCTGCCATCAATCAATAGAGTTTATGCTATTGCTAGCAACTGCAACTCTGCAACCCTGTTCAGTTCTTAAATCAATTTTCTCGGATATTTTTTTTTTCCATATATATTTAACTCATTGGACTCAAATTTAATTTAACTTAACTCTTCTCAATATTACTAATATAATTAAATAATAAAAATCAGTTATTATATTTTTCTAACTATTCATCTACTAATATTTTTATTTTAACTATCAATCATTTTCAAATTATTAGTTAACTATTTTTATATCATCAAATTTAATCGTTACGTTTCTACTCATAAAAATCCAAATTTCCACTCAATTAATGTTTTACAATCTTAACTCAATTTATTCAATAAATTAAATCAAATCCAAAAGAATTTACTTCCAATTGCAACTTCTTGTTAAATGAAACGGACAACTCTTAAGCTTATTTAAAAATAAATAATTAAGGAAACAATTCATAATTTCATAAAAAAAAAAAACTTATTATCAAATGAGACAAACAAAAATAACTAATATACGGGATGTGTCAATAGAAAGCTGATGCATTTCTTTATCAATAAAAGCACTTTTCTTTTGAAACAAGGACTCCATGTAATACCATATGAGCCCTAACAAATGCAACTCTAAAATATCCTATTTAAAAGAACGGTTAATCTTTGTGTTAAGCCTACATACCATTTTTCCAAGTTTATATACTTCCATTATAAAATAGCATACTTAACATAAACAAAGTATAATGTTTAATAATATAAATATACATTTTTATTTAGTTCAAATAGTATAACGGGTCGACCTGTCTGACCGTTAGACTTGGTGTTATACCAAGAAATTATTTCTTTCCATTTATAGACAACGGGCAAGCATGTAATACTCAGCAGCACAAGATCCAACAGTTTTATGAGTCAAATACCAATATATATACACATCATCATATCTCCATTAACTCCTTCAACCACAGGCAAATTCTATATACACAGGCACCCCATATCCTTACATATATATACAAACCCACACATCATTAGAAATTTACTGATATCTACTCACGCGCTTGCCGAGATGGAAACTGCACTAAGCTCGACGTGCTTTTTACCATCTTTTTCTGGTTCGTCAATAACGAGAGTAGCATGAGCCTCTTCCTGCACCGACCCACCCACACGAGCCACATCAATGGTACCCACAAGAGGCTGCTTTTCGTTTTCCGGGTCAACGTCCCCAATAATTTCCCATTCCTCCTTAATTTTCGTAACTTGCAAACCGTCATTTGTCTTGAAGGCCTCCAAGTCAAAGGCAGTCGGTAGAATGACATAATCATTCAAAGGGTTGTAGAAAGGATCGTGATCGGCTTTCAGCCAATGCTTCAGAATTCTGAAAACGTGTAGGTCGCATAGGATGCCCCTGTGGTCTCCCGGGACTCCCACCCGAGCCTCTGCACGAAGCCCATCTGCCTATGTTACGGAAAAATAAACATTAGTCAGCTAAAAGTTCTTGCTAAGGACTCAGTTTATTCACGCTCGCTCATATCAGGAAATGGATATTCTTGATCGAATGAGTATAAAGTGCAAACTTTGTAGTTCTAATATTATTGATTTTTTAGGGCGTGCTTGGATATAAAAATTTCCACTCAAAATGAATTTTTTTGGTTAACTGGGGTTAATTTGAAAAAAAAAAAAAAAAAAAAAAAAGTGATATGGTTAGTTGTTAGTGGAATTCTGAGTTTATATTAAATTAATATTTAAAATAAGATAATTAAAGTTGATTTGATGTAGAGGTAGGAGAGAGATGATGTGAAATGATGGTTAATTAAAATTATATGAGTGGATTAATAGTGAATTTAATGTAATGTGTAAGAATGATTGAGTGGTATCATTTAATTATATTGATTATATTGAGGATAGTGGGATTAAGTTAAAGTTGAGTTAGATTTGAGTTAAAAAAAGCGATTGGTTAAAAATGATTGGATTTTTTTTGAAAAAGTATCCAAGAATTTTCTTTCATCGGCTTTTAGCTTGGGCGGGAGATTATATTACAAAGAGAAGTTCGTGTTCTTGGAGAAACTCATGCGCTTTTCTTAGTTTCTGAACAAATAGCCGAAAGCCGGTAAGGCTCATTTAATTGTTAATAATTTCAACCAAAACCAAAAATCCAAACCAAAACATTATAAGTGAAAACGAAATTATTAACTTACTTTGGCAGATTCCACTGGAACAGTGCCATCACCATCGACATTTATGTACTTGGCCTGAAAAGTTGCAACATTTGGGTATCATTTTTTGAATCAAATATGTAGTTGCAACAAGCATATTGAATATGGTGTATATGGGAATCTGTTGATGTAAAAGTAAAATACAAGAAATTCACTTAAAAAAGCTTTCTTGGAATATTGGCTTTAAGCTGATGTACAGAATTACCAGAAGAGTGGGCAATTCACGCAAATCCGAGACTGGGGCATTTTCACTTCCATAACTGCATAATAGTGCCTTGTAAGATTACCGTTGGATTTTCACATCTAGTATGTCTAAAACATTCAGAAATATAATTCAGAAATGTATTCGGATTTCCAAAGAGTTCAATACCAAACAGTATGAGGTGTCTCATAGTTTGTGCCGTAAATGTTATAGAATTTAATTTGACCGGGAACCTCTGCAGAGCTCAACAACTTGCGAGTCTCGTTAGCCCATTTTAGAATCTCCACGTTGAATGGAACTGATATATCTGAACCATCAAACTTGATCTGTACAGAGGCCAATAAATGACGTGTTATTCTTAAAAAACGAAGAAATTAGTATATTAACAGTTGTATTTCACCTTGTTGATCGAAAGTGCTTCCATAAAGATCGGTATAGCTTCTGCAGGCGAGTAAGACTCCAACATCACGGTGGGACTGTCATCACTATTGTGTCTTTGCCTCCATATTTCAAGAAGTGGAACATGTTCCCATTTAAAATCTAAACATGCCATCAATTCATATATTGACGGGCATTCAAGTAGCTGGAACATAGAATATGTGCATGTTAGCATTTAATGCGATAACAAAATAAATAAAAAAAACTAAAGCACCTAATCGAGAATAAAGTCACTCCTTCACATTTTTGGATTGACGTAACAGACTAATTGTGTGTAAAATCATAGATAATTTTTTTTTTTCATTTTGTCATGCAGAGAAAAGATGTTTACGAATGAGCCGGGTGTACAATAAACAATACACTTTCTCATAGATAAGCAAATAACTTCATACCAATTGTTGCATACTCCATTTTGAAATAAAAAAATTCTGCTCCCACCCTTCAACAAATGATGTTCCATTCAAAAATGCGGAGGTTATATATCCAGGTGCGCCTGTTATAGAGCAGTAAACAAAGAAATTATACATATATGTTAAATCCAGAGTTACCAAAATCATTTAACCAGGTCAGTGAATATAAGGGGTTGGAATATTCATTCTTCAGCTTCGAAGTAACGAAGCTGAATACAAATTAAACAAGGCAAAGCAACATCTAAATGCATTGAGAACAATTATGCTTGATATTGGGATCAGCTGATATGTATAGTTTCATTACTGTATAGACCTATAAGAGACAAACAGGAGCATGGAAAGTTGGGAGTACAAGTTCAAGTAAAAATATCTTGGCAAACATAACACAGCAATGGTAAATACAATACACTATCACTTTTAAGTGATAGAAAACTTCTAAGATTGTTACAAGCATCACGATTCATTTTCAAGCACTTTTACCAAAGCAGCTGATATTAATGCAGAAATGTAATAATTCAAAGTCACGTACCTCGAAAGGGAGCTGCAATAGCAATCCAATTTTTTACATACTTCTCAAATTTCTAAGGAAAAAAAGAAAGGATAGTTACTAAGGCAATCCAAGACAAACACTTGAAAAAGAAAACCTGAGGCTAGAGAATATTGAAACGAAAAAATGAAGCAAATTTGAGGAGAGTTTGAGTATTACATCACTATGCAGGCTCATGAAACATTTAGTCAAAAGACCACCCATAGAATGACTTATTAAGTTTATTTTTCTACCCCCAGAGGCAGTATAAACTGATTCGAGTTTTGATGCGAAGCGATCCAGTGTTTCCTGAAATCTAGAAACAAGGAATGGAATAGGTANTTCCACACACAAAAAGGTCTAAGTCGTAAACTAAAATTTATTGCATCTATACGCAGTTATGTCAATGCCAGCAAGACTACCATAAGCAACTCCTATTAGAAAACAATAAATTTTGACTCACATACCTCTCCTTCCTGTACCAACTCAAAAACAAGGATCACAAAATTACTAACTCTAAAGAGCTACAAACCTAAGGGTTCATGCCAAGCTGACTTCAAAATAGAAAGAGACCAGCGTAAAGTAAAAGATATTACTATTACATGGCTACAAAAAAAGATAGGTGTATGCCAGCAATGCATTCTACAATCTTACAAACTTACTATCACTATGTCAGTAGCATTATGGTCAAGTTAGAAATACATTTGACAGTGAGTTTCGCACTTACCGGTTGCTTTGGCGGAAATCATATCCGAACCCAAAAAGTGTTGTTCCCTCTTTATAGCCCCAGCTGATTAATTCAGCTATCATGTCGTGAAAATAATATACACAATCACCACCAATCACCTGCAAAAGAATTCAGGAAAGGATTTAAGGCCAACTATAAAATATAGTGGTGCATAGAAATTATGACAAAATAACTAGTAATTAAACAACACTCACCATGTCAGGGTCCAACATATCAATTGCATACAGACCATATCTGTCTTGAGGAACCTCAATATGTGTGTCATCATCTAAGGTCACAGTTTTACCTGTTATCCGCATTTTGTTAGCAAAACAGATACAACTAGCAGCAGAAGGTGAAAATAAAAGGGAGAATAACAATAGCGTAGTGATTACTGGATGATATATATATATATATATATCAACCTCATTAAGCTTATGATAATTTTTTGTCCTCATTTTGTCACACCATCCCACAGTGCATACATATTGTTCCTTTGCAATAGATTAGAATGTGAAGAACAAACTACTTAAATAAAAACCCAGAAACAAGAAAACAATCAGCCAAAGAAAGACCCGAACTTGGACGCGAGAGGAGTTGTAAAAGTTCGGAATACGACCTGTGGCAGGATCGAAGCGAGACCAGAGCTTGTCCCGGAACTCGTGATCGGCCGCAAGGATACGGACCCAAACCCTCTCAGTCTTACCGGTTTTATCGTTGACCGCATTCAGAATCGAACCGGCGATGCCCGGCACGAGGAGGACGGGGTCGAGCGTGGGGTCGACGAACGATTGTTCCTCGCTTTTCTTGCCGATCAGCTTCAACAGCTGCTCCACGGACTTCACAATGTCCTCTAACAGCACCGCCATATCCGGGTCAACTCAATTTTCGATCCGATTCCCTGAAAAAAATTGGAAGCGTGGAAAATTCCTGAACACGATGTCGAATCGCAACGGGTCCTTTCAGAAATTCTTGGTAATTTGGATGCGTGCAGAAACTCTTCAGGCGAGAGCGATTGCTCAGAGGGGATGACGGTTGTTTGTGGCGGAGATGGTGGTGGTGGTCAACGGTGGCGGCAGTGTGAAGCCGTGACGGGTAAAGGGTCGGAAAAAATCGCCGGTAAGATAAGGTACCAATAATTTAGAGCACACTTGATAACAAAATACCAAAGGTTACGTGTGTGGTCTTTCTTCAAATGGTCTCATGGTGGGCCTTAATTTACCATAACTTTCAGCAATTTATGAAGTCAAAACTACGGCCCAATAGAGCCTTCCCAAATTAGGCCCAAAAGTACTCCCATCACCGGAAAACAACCGTTATCCTATCCATCACTCGTCTCAGCCGGCAACTAGTGGTGCAGACTATGGCTCTTCAATTCCAACCCAAAGCTTACAGTTCGCGCTCGCCGACCCGTTTTTCTCTTCCCCAATTCACCGCCAGAACCACCACTCATTCACCGCCGCCGCCGACTAGAAGAGCAGCTCTTTCGCTCTTCACAATCTCCACTTTTTTGTCCGGATTTGCAGCATTCTTCGACGGCCGCAGCTCAAGGTTTGCAGCTCGGTCCGAACCCAGAACTTCGGATTTCACGGAGCTCCCAAATTCCGGTGGTGTCAAAGCTTTGGACCTTCGGATTGGTGATGGCGAACAGATTCCCTCCGACGGGGACAAGGTTTGTACACCATTTTTAATTTTTCCTTTTTTTTTCATTTTTTTCTTTTATAATTTGCATCTCTTAAGGCTTCCGAGTAGCTAATGTTGATTTTTAATTTTAATTTGTGGGAAAAAAAAAAGGTTGTGATCCATTACTATGGAAGACAATATCAATGCGTGTGTGCTTGCTTGATGAAATCCCTCTTTACATGAAGTTCCTGCAATTTTCTTTTTTTAAGTTCTGTTTTGCCTCATAGACTATAATCTGGCTAGAAAGTCGTCCGAAATTCGACCACAGGTGATGAGTTTGATGTTTATTCTGATGGTATTTCGGGTTGAGGATTGTTGTTTTGGCAAAGGTTAGCTACTTTTTTTGTTGTGGAGCTTCTGTTTGATACAGAGAACTTTTGTACGGTGTTCATCTTTGGACATAAGTTTAGCCTATTGCTCAGTAAAAACGATAATCTTACTATCAAAAGTATGAGGGAAATGATGATTTTAATTTTATCCTTTGGAGGCTCATGTGAGAGTAATGTGGCAACTTTCCGACAAGTTTCTGGCCGGTATTTTTGCAACTTTTGCATATTTTGGGAGGGAACTCTATCAAGTTTTATTAGAGAAGGTGATAAAAAAAAAAGGCTAACTTTGGAGTTTTCATTCGAGTGAAATAATAGCATACCCTTTGTGTGGGAACTCAACCGAAACTATGTAGGTAATATTTGGAATTGAATCGGCCGTGAGCTCGATGAAAGTAGGTGGCATACGCCGAGTCATCATCCCTCCATCGCAAGGATATCAAAATACGTTTCAAGAGCCTATCCCGCCCAATGTATGTATTCTCTTGAACTACTTTTGGCCTTTGGGGGGTTCTTTTTTTTTTTTTTTTCAAGGATTTTTGGCTATTATTTGAAATTGTTTTAATTTTCAGCAATTAGATTCATTCAAGATATTGAACAGAAAAATATTTGGATAACTGGCAATCAATACACGAAAAGTTCATTGCATTGTCTTGTAAAGCTATAGCTATATTTTTACATTATTTAGTTTCTTATTACCACTTGTTAACTCTGAACTGCAGATTTTTGACAGACAGAGGCTCTTCACGACGATATTCAATCCTACCCGTCTGGCAAATGGGGAAGGTTCGACTTTAGGGACACTCATATTTGATATCGAGCTTATCAGCGTTAGACGGCCATGAATTTTTCACTTTCTACACGGAGATTTTGGCTCGATCACACGAGTTTCGCTAGAGTTGTATTACCAATTTGCATTTGTAAGTTGAGATAATAAGCTTAAGAAGTAAAAGCACACAGAGTTTGGAAGCAGCATTAAGTGTAATTGGATTCAAAAATACATGAAGGGAGAAAAAACAAGATCACTTGCTACCATTACTATTGAACTTCTTCATACAATTGTTCCACAAATCCTTTTTTCTTAAGAGGAAAAAATGAAAAAAAAAATATCTCCATTCAAAAAGATTGTATATATTTGAGTCCACATCTTACTTGTCAAGTGATCAACAATAGGATTTTCCTCCTCTCATAGTCCGCACAGTTGATTTTTTTCCGAACAAAACACTCATATCAAAACTCGAGTTTTTTTACACACATTCGGGTTCTTCATCGCCACACCCAATTTGAATCTCACTTTCCCTCCTCCCTTCAATATGGACGAATTAGACAAACGTACCCTACTGTTCGAATCTCGATTCGTGTCCACACTTTCCTCCCATTTAGCTTCATTTCTCGTTTTCTCCACCGCCGGCCGGCCAGCCGCCGCCTCCGCCGGCGGCAGCCACGCCGGCACGTGCCTCCATCTACCCTCATCACAATAATATCCTCCGAATTTCCTTTTCCGGCCAGGGAAAAAAATCCTCCTTGGCGGCAAGGGCCGGGCAAATGGGATTTCATCGGTAAACTTTACAAACCTGATCAAATCCTTAAAAACGGCCGATGAGAACAGGGAAACTGACCGGACGCTCGACAGGCCCCGGAAACCTTGAACGGAGGCCAAATCCTCGAGTGCGGCAATAATGTCGGCCAGATTCGTCTGAGTCCGGCCGCCCAGATCGGCGGAGGCCGCCGCCAGCTTGGCGGCTGACCGGAGGTACCTGGTGGCGACGTCCGTGAGTAGACAGAGGGCCGAGTTCTGGGCTCCAGTGAAGCCCATCGACTGGCAGGTCTGGGCCACCGCCACGCGGGCCAGTCTATATGAGAATTCGGATTCCGATGGCGGATCCGGCCCTTCAACGGGTCTTGCCATGGCAAAGCAGAACCTTTGCTAACCCTAGATACAGGGTGAAAAGGGGGCAAATTTATGTGAGGGAGTGTNAAATAAATATGGGCTTTGTGGGATTCGAACGCGCGGCTGTTTAGTATAATGGACAACAAAAGTTTGTTCAACTCCTTGAGAAATGAGGGCACCGCCACTAGGCTAATGGGACACGTCTTGGTGGTGTGAGAAGTTTCCAGAGAAAAAATTATAATTGATGAGTTAAGGGCGACAATAAATAAATAGAAAATACAATTATATTTGATTATTTACAAGAAATATTTTATCTAGTAAGTAATAAATTATTTTTTATCTATTAATTAATGCAATGTATATCATTTACCTATACAAAGGATGCTTTCATTTAGAATTATTAAAGATTTTTTAAAATTGTAGAAATTAATTTTTAAAAATCTTGAGATATTTAAATAAGATTTTAAAATGTCTTAAAGTTAGGAGGTATTTAACACTAAGATTTTAGACTTGGTATTTGTCTAAATTAAAAAATAGTTAAAAAATTGAGGGTTATTTTAAATTAAAAAGCATAACAAAGTTTGAAGATTCTCGTAGTCATGTTCATCGCCCTCTTAACATTGATTAATTTTTAATAAATTACATATCATTTCGAAACTAACTCGATCATTTCAACGACACATGTTTAATTTCATCATATGGAATACTTTAAACTTTAATAAATCATTGTTCAAGTTTCAAAATACATCAAAGAAATGAACATTAAGTTTTATTGGAAATCACCGAAGATCCGACCATTGGATTTCGTGATCATATATCATATATGTATAGAAAACTCTTTTTATAAGGAATACAATGACATCTCTCGATCGTCGTTTGGACCTTCCAATAGGAGTAAAAACTTCGGTAAAATTTCTAGATTTGTGACGGCACGTGTTGCCGGGACAAATACTTCAATCCGACGACTTTTGACGACTCAATTGTCCTTTTTTTTATGAATGAGATCGCCATTTATTTCTCTTTTCATGGATACAACATACCTTAATCAATTATTTGTTTGAGTATATATGGATCTTTAATTAAAAGTGTCACTTTCTGCGCATTTTTTTCTTCAATTTTTACTGAAATTTCTGTTTTNAGTGTACCTCATTTATATTAAAAACTACATTAAAATTACGAGTTGTGTGACCCCTTGTGCACCTCGTTTTTACCGTTTGTCGTCCTGACTCAAATTTTAACCCTTTTTTGGCCTATTTCTTGCAAAAACCAACGAAAAAAAATACATCTATTATAAATTAATAAATCAAACAAGATGGTGCACAATCTACTGCAAGTTTCTAGTCCTAACTTTAGATCAACTGTACTTACTAGGATTAACTTTTAGTTTTGTTTTTTTCCAACATGCACATCCATCGATGTTTTTCACCAAACCCAACACAACCCTCCAAATTTCACATCATTTCGAAGTTGGGATGCCCTCCGATTATCTATTGAAAGTCGCACCACATAATGCCAGAAATTTTAGTTCGTGATTCCGACATCGTCCCTTCAAAAAAGACAAGATTCTTCGTGTCGTTGTGCACCTAAACCCCCAACTAATTATGTCATCAGTTTCTGAGATGCCCATCAACGTTTGTTTTGCCGGGTTTCCTTCGTTTTTTCGACATATACATCAACCAAACTAATTAGATTCATCATCTTACTTCGAGTGTAACTACACGCGTCGGTAAAAGCTCCCATCCCCGTGATGGAGATGAGGCGCGTGGAGCTCATGCGCAGGTCATGGTGTTGAAATTTTCAGCGACGACGCGACGAAGGATGCCAAGGAGAATGTCGGGGTGGTGAGAGTCCGTGATTGCCGAAGATGAGCGATGAAAACCAAGCCTACGATTACGCTAACCCTAGTATGAATATATGATACTATGTAAGAATGTGGAAAAAATATATTTCTTATGAAAACATAAAGATGAGTCTCCTTTAGGTTGAGCCTTAATCTAACCCTACAATACATAATACAACTATATAATCAACACAAATAAAACTTAATTTTTGGAAACTTTGCAAGTGTTGATTAAATTAAATTGCAGAACAAAAGACGGTACTAATTTTTCTTGCAAAAATTTCACCTTTTAGTAATTGTACAACACCATACTTTTGAAACCACCAAAATTTATTAGATCAAATACAATATACATATAAACCCACCAGACAGAAAGAAGAAAACCACATGAGGCTGACCAAGATTCAATATCAAAAACACAAATTCTTATAAAAAAAAAACCACACAATAAAATCCAGCCAATTTTCACGCCCACTTGGCCATTAGTGACATTCCTCCGGCTCCCAATAGCACGGCCGCAAACGACTTGACCTGCAGCCTCACGCTCCCCTGCAGCTTCGGGCCCATAAAGTCCGCCGCCAGCAGGTCCACTAGGGCCATGTAAATCAAAAGCCCAGCAGATGACGCGTTGAGCAGGCCCACCGTGATTAGGGCCCGCGGGCTGTTCTCCTTGTAGGTGGTGGACAGTATCATGCCCAGCCCAATCCCGAATGGTGTGGTGACCGCAAAAAAGAAGGCCATGGCTGCCTTCTTGATGGGCTTGTACTCGGCCTGTAAAATGCAGCCGCCGAGGCCCATACCCTCGAACATTTGGTGGAAGCAAAGGGCCGCCACAAGGCCCTTTATCGAGCACGTGTTATTCGAGGCGCCAAGTGAGAGGCCAATCACAATCGAGTGGACTATGATACCAAGCTCTAGTACCTTAGGCCACGTTACGTACGGTTAGTAACAATAATAATAATAATAATTGATATATTGATGTTAATTGTTGATTCGATTCAATATCGCACATTTTGTTCAAGATTTTTAATTTGATTTGATGTGTGTGTACTATTAACTTCTTTTAGTAATATACACCTATATATACTTCAAAGTCAAATGTTCAAATTAATTAGACATTTATAGTGTTTTGACATCAAGATGCATTATGATAATAACGAAACATATATAGTACACACATGAAGACCGTTCATTAGTAGCCATTGTAATAGATTTTCAGTTGGTTGGTATTTCATATTCCCACAAATTCAATTTTTCGGAGCATTCGGATCCAATGATTAAAAGCCCGATGACTTTCACTTTTATGGTGAAAATATGAAAATTTCCCTAATTTTCACCCAAGAAAATGTCTGGAATTGAAAATCGGCATTTTCATTATATTTTTAGCAAATTAATTATATTATCCATGGTTGAGATGAAATAGAAAGGACAAAAGAAAAAAAGAAAGCAGCCAAGTACAATAGGCAGTCATAATTAATCAGAGTAATTTAAACGACTAATTAATATTTTAGAAATATATATGCTTTTATGTGTAACTTGTAACCTTCACTGACCACAAATATATTTCATACGTGTATAACGTATTGACATATATAGGTGCATTAATTATACACTTGAATAAAATAGTTCGGCCAGCTAGCTATTTTTCATAATCAATTCACACTAGTTGATCCTTTCAATGAGAACTTTTAGACAATTTTTAATACGAGCCAAACTCCTTAAGTCTCGTTTCGACTCCACTCAACAATATTATTATACAAAATGCTCGAATTCATTTAATTTTGCTCGATTATAGGCTAAACAGGTATTTAGGCAATTATTCATATATCCAAGCGGAGCAATTGAGCTAATAAATACAAACTCGAGCTCAGTTTGAGGTCAAACTCGACTCCAGCGCTCATTTGCAATTGCAGGATATCAATCGTGCTTAAGTTAAAACAACGTTACATTATTTAATCATCATTTAAAAAAAAAAATTACTCATATATATACACACTAACCATGGCAATCACTCTGTAACGAAGAAGCTGCGACCCGGCGTTGACTTCCGCCTCCTTAACCCCATGACCATGGCCGTGGTGAAAATTCGCGCCGCCGCCTTCCACCGCCGCCATCTCCATATCTCCGGCGGCGGCGGCGGCGGCGGCCTCCGGCAGCACCACGCGGTGCTTCTTCGAGTAGAGACTGGTGGCCATGGAGTCTATCATGAGCGTGATTAGGGCCGAGAGCATGGCCACGAAGCCGGTGAACGGGAACTTGTGCCACGGATTTTCATTCAGGCAGCCGGAGGAGAGCATGTCAAAGGAGTCCGGCAGCACGTGCATGAATCCGGTGGCCAGGATGATGCCGGCGGCGAAGGCCTTCACCACCACGAAGAGGCTCCGGTCGGGGCTCAGGGCCGGAACCCATCGGCTCACCAGCGGCAGGCAAACTCCGATCATGCTCGTCGCCAGTATCGAGACTATGGCGATGATTTTCAGCGGCAAAGCCCGTTTCTTGTCGGTGCAGCCGTCGGCGCCGTCGTCGGCGCCGCCGCATTCCTGGACGACCGACATGACTTGGCCAGAAAAGTTTCCGGCGACGATGAGTAAAAGTATAAGCTTCGGNTAAAAGATAGGATTCGTTGAATAGTAATTTGGCAATGTTTGGACTGCGTAATGTGTGGGAATTTATATAACTGATAAAAGCGAAGTGGTGTGTGTGTGTGTGTGTGAGATTTTTTATTTTTATTTATTTTTTATATCAGGGCGTGTGGAGGGCGAATGGAGATGGTGAGATCGTGGCCGTTGGATTTGGGTGGATCGATTGATAGAGAGTGTGGGGGTGTGTCACTGTGTGTGGAAGTTTGACTTTGCATGGAATTGGAGGTGGGTTGGCGTAGGGTGGACACGTGTCCTGGCAGCTACGTGGCTCGTTGACATTCTACGTGGCCATAAAAGGATAAAGAGGAATAGTCGATAACTATGTCGAGTACTTTTTAGTATCTCCACTCAATATTCTGAAAAGTTCATAGTTGTAAATAATTTGATTGCTATTCACAAAATCAATAATAGAATCTTAATGGGAGGATGTGAAATATAGAAAAAACATTTTTTATAACATAATTTTTATAACGGGTTTGTTAAACTCGTTGAATCTAGAAAAATTAAACGATATTGAACAATAATATACCCAATAAATAGTTTATTATAGAGAAGTATAACCACGATAGATGTTGAATTGATCAATCGCATGACATCATTTTTTTTCTTATCAAAATTTTTCTACTTTCTAGCTAGCTAACTGTATAGTCTGTATTCTTGTTGTTGGAAAATCGTTTTAAGAAATTGACTTGGCCCAATTAAATAAAAATTACATTTATGAGAAATTCATTTTATAAGATGATATATAACATATTATATTTTTAGTTTCCCATAATTCATATAAGGAAACACTAGCAATTACACATCAAGATGCATGAATTGAGAAAGTCCTCTTTAACTAGTTTGGTTTAAAAGAAAGAAACAAGATGATGATTTATGACCTATAAAATGGATTGATATTCACTTTTAGTTATATATAAGGGTCCTCTCACATCTTTTTAGCTTTTTAATTATCAACATGCCTCTTATTTCGATCACTAACAAATTAAATGCCCAATAATTTTTCATTGAAATTCGTATAACCATCCAAATGACATTTGACCATATTTGATGTATGACAATCAACAAACTTATTTTTTTAGGCAATATTAATTGTACATCGACAACATGAACCAATTGAATCAAAATTCTACTCACCATATTTTCTTTTTACAAATTAATACTCTTTCTAGCACATAATTACATTTCTTTCTAACTAGCCATTTTCTATATTTAGCATCGATATTTATCTATTAGCATTTTGGCCACTTTTAATTAGGGATTGTCAACTATGCACAGCTCTTATTAAACCTTAGGATTATTTACATGGTTTGCAATGAGACTTCATTGGCTTTTTTAATCAATACGATTATTCGGAGATGTTGATCTAATTAATTAATGAACATATTTCATATTTTAGTCTTTTTTAGCAAGTATTTATATTTTCGAAGAACTATTTTGCCTGTAGTATTTAAAGGCTTTCAATTATGGGTTGTTGAATTTTACCTCCAAAATAAATTAAAATACAGAGTTCTTTCAAATCTTTGTTTTCCTGCATCATAATGATACTTTACATAATTAAATAGGTTAATGGCATAATTTAAGATGACAATAGTATAGTTTAATGGAGTTTAACCTTGGAGGCATGGGGTTTTAATTTTAACAACCTAGAGTCATATTTATCTAATTAATTGTTCTTATGTAGTTCAAATTGGACAATTGATTATCTTTTTTGGATTGGGTTGGGTACACTCA
The DNA here is from genome assembly GCA_008636005.1 of Striga asiatica. NCBI lineage: Eukaryota > Viridiplantae > Streptophyta > Magnoliopsida > Lamiales > Orobanchaceae > Striga > Striga asiatica. Next base: position 255,277 of record BKCP01006527.1, read on the forward strand.
CAACACGTGGACACTAACGTAATTATTTTATTAGATTAACAAAGTAATTACATAATACAATACAGATCAAGATACAACATTTCACTTATCAAGACCAAAACACCCTAACTATGACACTCACACACTTTTATTTAGATTATTGGATGCTTGGATTATTGGGATTATGCTTAGATTCTCTACAAATGAGGTGGTCACCTCTATTTATAGTCACCACCTCCTCTAAGGAATTCTCTAGGAGCCTGCTTGGATACAAAATTTCTCAAAAAAATTCAAACATTTTTAACTCAACCACTTTTTTTTAACTCAACTTTAACTCAACCCAACTATTATCAATATTATCAATATAATTAAATAATATCAATCAATCATTCTTGCACACCACCTTACCTTAATTCACTATTCATCCACTCACATAATTTTAACTAACAATCACTTCAAATCTTCACTCTCCTACTTTATATCAAATCAACTTTAATCATTTTATTTTAAATATTATTCTAATATACCCACTAACAACTAACCATATCAACTTTTTCAAAATTAACCAAACCAAACAAAAAAATCCAAATAAAATCAAAATTTTTTATATCCAATCATCCTGATAATGTCTTGGACATTCTAGATACTTCTACAAAGCTCCTACACACATATCCCTACTACAATTCTCTACAATATTTAGGAAGGCTTTAGAAGTCTCCACATTACTCTCAAAGGTTCCACATGCTTCTAGATCCTTCTACAATATTCTGGAACCTTCCACATTTTTTTGGGTCGTTCTAGATGCTTTTGGGACCTTTCACAATGTTTCACGACGTTCCACATTTTTCCGAATTGTTCTAGATGCTTCCGAATCCTTCCAAAAAGAGATGTTAGATATTTTAACATTTTGTGCCTAACATTCAGATTACTATGGTACCCATTCGGCCCTAGTCGTGGGTAGTATCCCTGTTCTGAATTTTACATATATAGTTAGCTGTATTTCTAAAGTTTAATAATGTGATGACGTTATAAGATATTCCAAATTATTTAAAAATAAATATGGCAAACGGCCGTGTTCATGATGCTGAGAATTTATAATATTAATTTACAGGATGTCAAAGTCTCCTCTACGGGTCTAGTGGCTTTCAGTGGTCCGTATCATACACTATCATTAAAACCAACCTGACTTTTTGGAACTTGCAATTATTATTTTCTCATTATTTTAGTTTCAGTTTGTGTCTTCTTTCACATTTTTCATTCCAATCTTTATGGGGATGTCATATCATAAAATGGTGGATGAATCTTACATCTAATTTATTGACAAAACAATTCATTATTTTATGAAACAAAATGTATTTGCACAATTAACACATGAATGAGAAGGGGCTGCAGCTACGAGTGTTCCCCTCACCTTGAATTTTAGAATATACTGTACTTCTTAGAAAATCTTGCACTAATTTATAAAATAAAGATAATTAAAAGTATCTAGAT
>BKCP01006527.1:257667-275869 GCA_008636005.1 Striga asiatica
GGTGAACCTAAGTATAATTTACCTGGATACATTTATCTTGAGCTAAATTCGAGTCAAACTCAATAAAATTTTTAATTTGAATTTCAAGTCGAACTATAGAAATTTTGTGGTGACGAAATTCAAGGATCTCAGGAATTTGTATATATTTGTCTAGTTGAGTCTTAAAAGGTCGAACTCGAGCTCAAACTCGAACTGTATCGAATAATCGAGCCTAGCTCGATAATTCCAATATTCGACTCAGCTCAACGAAAACAATGAGGGAACAATCGGCACCAGATGCATTGGTTGTTCCTCTAAGTTGAGTAGTTAAATAAATAAATAAATAAACTTCACATTTAATGATGGAAAAGTATTTTGTCTGAGATGAGTCTTAAAAGGTCGAACTCTAGCTCAAACTCGAACAATAATCGAGCCCAGCTCGATAATTCCAATATTCGACTCAGCTTGATGAAAAAAATGAGGGAACAATTGGCACCCGGTGAATTGGTTGTTCCGCTAAGTTGAGTTGTTAAATAAATAAATAAAAAGTGCACATTTAATGAATTTTGTCGAGTTAAGTCTTAAAAGGTCGAACTCTAGCTCAAACTCGAACAATAATCGAGCCTTGCTCGATAATTCCAATATTTGACTCAGCTCGATGAAAACAATGAGGGAACAATTGGCACCTGATGCAACCTGATGCATTAGTTGTTCCTCTAAGTCGAGTAGTTAAATAAATAAAAAAATGTACACTTTATTAAAGAAAAATATTTTGCCGAGTTGAGTCTTAAGAGGTCGAACTCTAGCTCAAACTCGAACAATAATCGAGCCTAGCTCGATAATTCCAATATTCGACTCAGCTCGATGAAAACAAGGAGTGAACAATTGGCACCCGATGCAATGATTGTTTCTCTAAGTTGATTACTTGGAGAAAAAAACAAAGAAAAGTGCACATTTAATGAAAGAAGAAATAAAACCTTTACGTCATTGTCCATCATTTTTAGTCAATTTCCAACAAAACACCAAAACAATGCAGAACACACCTCCACAAATTTGGCTAATTATTTTCTACAGCCACCAATCAACAAAATCAAACCAACATTATCGTCTAATTCGAAATAAAGAAACAAATAAATAAAAATCTCTAACCTGAAGCTACCGATGATTCTTAAACCTTTCCCACACAGCTGGGCCTTCCGGATGTACGCTGACAAAGTATTTCGCAAATCGTTTATCCGAACTTGCGAGAAGCGTGCTCACAGATAACATTGGCTTTGCAGCACCTTTCTCTTGAAGCCATTTGTACATTGAAAAACGCGCACTAATCCTCCCCAAATCATAACAGAGGTAAGTTGGGAAAGCCACGATAGATTCCACCGGGTACCCCAAGAAGTTTATCAAGAAATCGATTTTCTTTTCAAGAATTTCCTTAGTTTGGTTCAAAGCAGTAGGGGCCAGCTTCACCATACTCGAAACCGTGTTAAAATCCAAACCGAACCCAACCAAGCAATCGAATCTTTCTTGAAGTTGGTCCCCTCGGCCTCTAAACTGCTTTAGAGCTTTCATCATCTCTTCTGAATTCTCTAAATACCCGATTCTTATCAAAAATTCAGTCTTTTGCACGATATTATTCGGGTTTCGGGCATCTAAGTAATCTGCATTTAGGTTGTTCGATTTGAAGGCTAGTTTGAAAAAACTCGAAGGGTCCTTCTTTATAGCCTCGCATAAACTATACCTGCAATTACCGAATTTTCTCCCCACGGTTTTTGGCCCGTTTAAGGTTAAACGGGAGTTGAAAAAATTCATGTGACTGGATAGAATCTGGCCCGTGTTCTCTCGATCCATACCAATCTCAATGAGAAAATTAAGTGCTTTCCAGAAGTTCTTTGCGAACTTTGACGATAGTATCTGTGGGTTTTTAGACACCACATTATAGATATCTCTCATGGTAAGGCCTAATTTAAGCAATGTACAAACAACGGAGTAAACTTCTTTACCGGAAGTTTGAAACAACAGTGAAGTATCGGTTTTCAACAAAGCCTCGATTTCATCATTGCTATATCCCACCTCATGGAGAAAACACAATGCATCTAAAATTCTATTCCAATTGTACGTGTTTTTCTTCACAGATAAATACCTCCCTATCCAATTCTCATCAAAACCCAACTCGTTCAGTTTATCAAAAACCTTCACAAATGCACCATTTACGTTCCCAACCAAAAGCAGAGGACAACAAGTCACGAGCTTTATTACAGTCGAACGATGCATACCTGAATTTTCATAAGCCCTCAGTTTCGATTCCAATAAACCGTACTCATAACCGAACAGCTCATTCGCTTCCTTGTACATTCTCCCGATTTTACTACGCGGGACCCCATAACTGCTGAGTGTTTGAAAGTTGTCGAGCAGGGCAGGATCATCGGCGAGAAAAAACAGCCCGCGAGGGAGAAGAGATTCGGATTCCTTGGGCCTCAGGCCCAAGCTCTCGAAAAACGGCTCGAACTCGTTTATTGGGTTGTACCGGAAGAATCTCGTGAGGGCCCGGGAGATATCTTGCTCCTTCTCGACCTTTGCAATTAGCTTCGCGACAAATCGAGGCGAATTCTTGCTGATGTGCTCGGCGTCCAAGAAGCTCAGCCCGCGCGTGGAGTGCAAGTAGTCACAGAGCGCTGATTGCGCGTCTGCTTTGACGACGCGTGGGATCCCATCTGCGCAGACGGCGATTGGGGTCTGAGCGGCCGTGTGAAGCCTGCGGGCGGTGGAGAGAGGTCCGAAGGCGAATTGGATTTCCGGCGGCGGCGGCGGGTAGTGGAAAAAGAAGATCGGGTTTTTCTCACAAACGGCGGGGTACAAGAAGGGGTTATTGAGACGGGCAATCATTAAGCTTTTGGCTATTTTTCGACGAGCCAACATAGATAACTCAAACGGCAGATGATACAACAGCAAAAACAAATGAAGGAATTACAACATAGGATTTAGCTCCAGAAAAAATACCAAATAAATTCAAACGGGAAATGGGGAAAATTGGGTTTTGGCAGATGAAGGCCTAATGAAGATGGGTATCTGAATTTTTAGCTCAGCAGAGAGGTATCAGAGAGAGAACGAATTTTTAGCTCAGCAGAGTGGAATTTAAGAGCTTACCTCTGCTACGGCGGACTCCATAGAAATCAATTTTTCTCTCATTTTCTTCAGCTCATTTCTTAAATTGTAGATTAGTTTACAGAGTGGGGAAGGTTTTTGGGGTTAAACCCTACACCTCTGGACTGTTATCAGTAGGCCCATAATGATAGTTTGATAGGCCTAATGTTGCAACTGGGCTATTCTATGGTATATGTTCACAGGCCCAGATTTCTTTAACAAGTGATTCAACTGAAAGTTCATTACTGATCATCATAATTCATAATGTCAGCTCTGTGCTAAAATTTTCAGTTTGTTATAAATTTACCTAAGTGTTACTATCACTAGTTTACCTAATAACTGTTTCATTTACAATTCCATGATTGGGTTTTGTAGTGACGCAAAATTCAAAAATATTCAAAATGTTCTACATTTTTAACTTAGTTCGATTCGTTAAAATTTAAATTTAGTTTTTTAATATTGATAAACAAATCGAGTGTAATTTTATAATTTTCATTATTTCTTAATAGTTGACTCATTCGTCCTTTGTTCAAGACTTGAGCATTTATAGATGCCGGATTTTTTTGACACACAAAGACACCGGTGCCCCGCTACACAACGGGTCGGGTTTCCATTCACGTGACAGTGAATGCTATCGGATATGCTTATAATATATTTTATTATGCGGTCCAAAGGATGCATATAAAAGGATCAGTTTTATCAACAGAACTTCAAAAATTAAAACCACATTAATTGGTCAAAGATTAAAGTGATCATCCAACTCTGATGTCCCAAACATAACTCCCATTGTACATATTCAATTATCAATATTATGTCATGTACATAAATTTGGTGGGATTTCTTAATGCATATTTTATTGTGTATTAGGTTTCCAATTGAAAATAGTGCTGTTCTGGGACAGACATATATTAATCAATAATTCAAAATTTCCTAGAGTAGAAAATCCATATATATATATTATGACCTTAATCGGTCTACAACATTCATTTAGATGAGTTAACCTGTCATATTTTTTTAACATAAATATTTATATTATAAAATATCATATTTTTATTTATATTGTTTTTAGAAATTAGAATACAACATTTGAATTTTAAATGCATACACAGGGCGGACGGAAGTATATTGTAGGGGGGCCACTGTCCCCCCGAGCTTTTTGTTCTTTTTACCTAATTATATATGTAATGTGTTAAGTACATTTAATTATTATTGTCCACCATTAATCAATTAACTTATGATATATTAATTTTGATTAGGTGGACTAAGACAAGCCAAGGCCCATTAGAGATATATTTAAAAGATTGGGATAATTTTATCTATACACACCGATTACACAAATATTGCAACAATACGAGAGGTAGTAATTAATTTGCAAACTTATCTGTTATTGTGAATTAAGTCGACCAAATCTCCTTAATTTAAGGGATAAAACGATTTGCGGTAACAACATTCTCCTCCAACTGACACTTGATTTGCGGATATCTTTACCGATTTTTTAGTAAAAAAATAAATAAATACATAATACCCATGGTAAGTCAATTCTGATTCGTTTTTTCTTTTTCGTTTTTTCTTTTTCTTTATACGATCAAGATTATGGTAAGTTATGCGTACTCATTTTCTAACTACCCAAAATATACACGATCAGGATTATATACAAAATATATACAAAAGATATACTCATTATATATACATAAGATATAAAGAAAATACACAACAGATATGCATAAAATAGATCAATCTTGTCATTATATACATAATATATACAAATAAAGAACGGGCCAGATATGAAACATACGAAACGGCGGGCGATGAAAAACATATACGGAACATATACTGCATATACACGCAACATATAGTGTCGATTATGAGTTTACGATAAATAAATATCATCCCATCAATAACGCCATTAAAAGCTCCAGAAAACACTCAATCCACGCGCCCATCATCCCCTTCCCGCGCGTCCACTGTCTCCACCATCAACCTTCGAAAATCGTCCTACGGTCTCGGCCATCAACCTGTGGATCTCCCCTCACTGCATTCCACCGAAAATCTCTGCCGCCCTTCTGCCCGAATCCTTAGCTGTGTCCAGTTGTTTCGGCCACCACACCACAAACCCCGTCCCTTCTTTCCCCACGATCTCGTTCTGTATCGTTCCATCTGTTGCTTGAGTAATCAACTTCCTCGTGTACTTCCATCTGTTGCTTGAGTAATCAACTTCCTCGTGTTCGCTATCTCAATTTCCGATGACGGTGATGCTTTGTGGTTCTTGAGAAGGGGAGATAACAAAAAGAAGAGAGGGGGAGAGGGAGAGAGAAGAAGAATAGAGATAGAGAGTGATAAGCGTGATTTGAGGGAGATAATTAATCTTTAACTAATACATCTCAGGTAAAGATGCAAATAAAAATATGATTTGGTGCTATATTGCTAATATTTGTAAAAGGGTTTTAATTATGTAATAAAATATGAATTACCTAGTGTAGGAGGTAATTTTCTCGATAACCCATAAAGCTCATTTAACTTCCACTTTTTATTGTATTGTATTATATATTTTCTTATTAATGAAACTAATCAAACTATTTTAATTAACTTAAATCCAAACTTCAAAGTAAAATAGAAGATGGCTTTCTCGTAAATTTTTTTACTTTTTTTGTTGAAAGGGAAATTGCAAGATCTATTACTACCGAGTCAATCATCGATGAGTTTTGTGACTTGAGAGAATGTCGAGCACAATAATAGTCACAAAGTTTGAAAGGTATGTATTTTCTTGAACTATTTTTTTTTTTCTTTTCTATTCTAAAAATGCAACTTTGTCTTTTTAATGAAATATGTCATTATTGAAAATTATTTAGTCCCCCTAATTAAATTTTCTAGATCCACTCATACGCATACACATTCGTTGAAAAGTACAAACTACCTAACCGTAATCGTTAAGTTAGCCTAATATCATTTTTAATCATACATATATGGGCCGATCCAATAAGGCATTCCTTAAAATGAAGATGTGATGTGCTCATAGCCATTGATTTGTGTATAATCAATCACTCATGTTAAACAATTGAGATTTATATTAATTATATAATAAAAATTCATAATCATTGTATTAAAATTAATTATATAATAAAAAATCAATGACCAGCAGTCGTTGACTAGCATTGATTGACGCCCGACAAAGTTGAGTGACGGCGGCAACACTGTCAGTTTTGTGATTGCATATTTAGTTCATACAAATTGCATACTTAGTTTATACGAATGTATATTTTGCAGTTCTTTTATTTATATATTATGCATATTTAGTTTATACATAAATGCATATTTAACTGATATCAATTGCATACTTAATTTCAAAATTGACATGGGTAATGCATATTTAATCCATACTTAGTTGATAACAACGGCATATTTTGATATCGTCGTTGACAACGGTGGCATCGACAACACTGTCAGTTTCAAGATTGCACATTTAATTCATACATAATGCATATTTAGTTTATTTATAATGCATACTTAACCGATATCAAATGTAGAGTCGGATTTAGTGATGTTGGTACTAACAAAAGGGAAATATGTTTTATTCAACTTTATAAGTTTATAACAACAAATTTTATGAAAAACATAAAACTTTTGTACAACTTTATTTATTTCGATCAAACGATATGCGGGTACAATTTCTATAGGGAACCATCCGATTCTTCTCTTTTTGGATCTTTAACTTGAATATCGTGGATCTTTAAGAATACCTTTGGGATCTTCAAAAACACATTTGGATCTTCAAGAGAATTATTGAGAGCTATTTGAACTGAGACTTTGATTTAGGAGGTGTTGGTTTTTTTTTAGATGTTGGATTTTTTGAGGTGTTGAATTTTTTTTGAGGTGTGATTTGTGGCATTGAGGAGAGCCATATTTATAGGTGTACGACAGAGAGTCTTGGAGAAGAAGACATCAATTTGATTGGTTCTTTATGATTTGATATAATCTTTTTTCTTATCCTAAGTTTTGATATAATCACTTTCCTACTCATAAGATTTGACTTGGTGGGCAAGAAATAATAACTTTATTAATTATATATTGTATTTATCATGGATGTATGTCCAAAAATAAATAAAGTCATTAATTAGTAAAATATTAAAATTTCGATGTCTACAAAGTTATAAAAAATCTTGTGTGATTCATTTTAACTACTGCTAGTGAATATGTCATACTTATTTAATAAAAAATACACACACACACACACACACACATATATATATATATATATATATATAATTGCTAGCAATCCATTAAATAAAACCTCATAAATTATACCTACACGGCACTTAATTTTCCAAAAGCTGATTCGGTTAATTAAAACAAAAACTATTGCATTTTATGTTAGTTGAGTATTCATTATATATTTGTTTGTATTATAGAACATTTATTATTGTAATTAATAATTATACTTTGTGCAAAATGATTACATAAACATAAAAAATTATATTATAAATTTTTTTGTCCAAAAATTTATTCTAAAATCAATATTATATTTTTTATCTGATTAAGCGATTTTTTTAAATAAATTAATTTGTTTTAGTTGTCATAGTAAAATCTCTTAAAATTACATAAGCAATTGTTATAATAAATTAAATAATTTTCAGTAAATTAATTAGCCATGATCTCTCAAAATTATAAATATTACATTATTTATTACAGTTTATGCAATTAATATAGTGATTCATATGCAATTAAATAGTTACATACTATTTATTTTAACCAATGTTCAAATTTTAAAACATAATATCATTATCTCACTCATAATTTTAATATTATATGCATAATATTAACTTATAATACTCTGTGTTTAATATTATATGTATATAAATAACTTATCATACTTTATTTATATTGGTGCAATGCACATGGTCTAATGCTAGTTTATATTATAAAATGCTATAGTTTTATTTATATTAGTTTTTAGAGTATTTAAATTTGAAAGTATATATACACACATCTATTGACAAGTACAACTACCTAACATATAACCATTAAATTTGTCTAATAGCAAATATTTATATATATAATGTAAGTTTGCATGAGTGGTGTTGGTGCTTAAAAGGAAATATGGTTTGTTCAACTCTCTTAAAANAAAAAAAAAAAAAAAAGGAGTAAATTGTAGTGTGTGGTGTATGGCTTTGTCATGAAAAGGGGACAAAACATGTAAGAAAGTCGAGAAGAGCACGAGGATTTGCCTCAACTTTTAAAGGAGAGTGAGGAACAAGTGTTTGTTTACATTAGAAATTCAGGATCTTTGACTCAGATCCATTTCCATTTGGATATCTTCTTCTTCCTATAAACACATGCCTACGTTTTGTGTATTTTACAAAATCATTTGGGCTCGTGTTAAGCTAATTTTTGGCATAATAATTGATAATTATTAACAGTAATAATTAATAATAAATTGAAAATTTAATGGATTGTGGTCCGTCCGGGATTTTTGTGTGTAAATAAACAGCTCATTTCTTGTACCAAAGGGGGTTGAAACAGAAAACAATACAATACAATTTGATAGATGAAAAAGTGGTTATAAGAATTTTTTGTTCTACTGTGAATGAATATAAAATAAGATATAATAATTAGAGCGGATATGGCATGAAAATGATAATATTTATTAATAATTAGTAATTAGAAATATGTAGGTGGGAGAATAGTATTTTTATGGAAAATATATTATAATATTGACTTTTATTTTTTAATTTTATTTGTAAGGTTGTAATAGTGTTTTTTTGTATTTTTTTATTTTCATTTATAAAAGGTATAAATCATGACTAGCTAATACTTTTTCAACAAAAGATATATACAAGTTATAAAATGTTACATTTTTGTGTATGTTTGTTAAAAAAAGAGTTTTGTACCGATTTTATGGTTCTACTTTTTTGGTGGAAGACTTAGAATAAAATCTAAAATTCATTTTATATTTAATGAGAAATTAATTATATATTTAAATTGTGGAAAAAATTGAGTTTATGTACTCAAAATTGAGTTTAAGTAACTCAAATATTGTAAGATTCGTCAATGTTCTATTTTTTACGAATGTTTGGACAAGTCAAACGAGCTAATCATTCAGTATGCATGCTATAACTTTTGAAGAGCTCACTGGGGACGAATATAAAAAATGGAACACGACCCTGTCCGAACGAGCGCGTACGAGCGGCGGGCACATGAGCTCTCCAGGCTATGTTGAGGGCGCGATGAACACACGACCCTGACGTACTTGTTCATGCCGAAAAGTTTCCAACCTAGTTTTGGACAACGGGACACGTCTCGGAAGCTGTTATTTAACACATGAACTCACTGTAGATGTCCAAGAACATCTATGAATGCCCTATGACATGAGATTCATCAAGTCAAGTGATATTTAACATAAAGATATGAAATTGGATTAGATGAACTCCAAGAACATCTATGAATGCCCTATGACATGAGATTCATCAAGTCAAGTGATATTTAACATAAAGATATGAAATTGGATTAGATGAACTCACTATAGATGTCCAAGAACATCTATGAATGCCCTATGACATGAGATTCATCAAGTCAAGTGATATTTAACATAAAGATATGAAATTGGATTAGATCATAATAGTCCACGTTCATTTTGTATTCATTGTTCTTTCTCTATTTATTGAGAGTTCTAAACACAAGTAAGTTCGCCGAAAACCTTGTGTATTTGAAATTCTACTTTACACAAGGCAAACGTCGTTGTATCTTGAAAACGTTAATTTATCAGAAACCGTCAACATTAATTGGTAACAATTTATTATCTTACAGAAAGGGTGTTTCACGTGCTCTGACTTTGATTATTATTTAAATTTTTTTGTGGGAATTTGTTCGAGGATCATTTTCGTGGTTAGTCTTTGTTGTTTGATCGATTCGTTTATCATTATTCTTCGTTCATGTTGTTTTTGGTCATTCTTTAAAAGACAAATATGTACACACACCCAACAGTTTCTAGAGTGGGGTGTTTCATTCTACCAACTACCAAGAATGCATATTCGTTAAAAAAAAAAAAAAAATTCCAACAATTAACCATATTAACATCACTTTAAATCATACTGTTCATTTCCTTAATCTCATTTCTTTTAAGTATGGGGCATCATTTCACACGAATTATGGGTTTGTGAATGGATTGCCATAATACACCTACATACATTTGACCACAAATTCCATAATGTCGTGCGCTATTACGAGGCAATAAATAATAAAAACAATAGTAATAATAACGACAAATTAAGATAATTAGCATTATCCAAAACAAATCAGAAATTCAAATTTGCCACTCACATTCACAGTCTATCCATAATAATAAATAATAATATCTATGCTCAAAACAAACAAAATAAAAGAAAAGGGAACAAATATAAAATAGTAATAAAAACGAGTAGGATCTAGTAACAAAATCAATCAGCTGAGCTGGCAGCAAGTTATTGGTTAGAGATTGAGGACATTTTTGGCCATAGGAAAGCAACCTCCAGTCAAAGCAAACACTGATTTTGACCAATAACTGTCATGGTCAAACTCCTCACTGGCACTTTCCTTATAACAGTACCACTATTGTGTGCCCCGGCACACCTAGCAAGGTGTGTCAGACAATTATGCACGCGCCATTCAACTCCAAAAACCAAAAAAAATGAGAGATTATAGTACACATGCCATTTTTCTTCTGTTTTTTAATTGAAAATGAGACATATTAGATAAATTAAAATATTATTAATGATTTATATTAAAATAAAAAAATAAAGAAAGCAAAATTCATAATTTTTCATTCTCTATAAATAGAGACCACATTTGGTAGGTTTTTGTACATAATAAATCTTTTTTTTTTTTCATAATCAATTTATTATACTGACATAGGATGAACTTGTTACATAATAAAATGAACATGTTATCAAATAAGATGAACATGTTATGGATTACAGAATGAAATAATATATGTTCATCTTATTTTATAACATGTTCATTTTATTTTGTAACATATTCATCTTATTTTATAACATGTTCATATTATTGTGTAAATATGTAACATGTTCATCTTATTCTATAACATGTTCACCTTACTATGTAACATGTTCATTTTATTGTAGATTTGCGTCTTCATCTTCCAATAAGATAAATTAATTGTGAAAAGTGATAAATTAATTGTGTTCTAAAACCTATCAAATGTGGTTTCTATTTGTAGACAATGAAAAATTATGAATTTTAGTACTTTTATTTTTATTTTTTAATATAAAATATGAATGGTAATTTAATTTATATATATATAATTCATAATCCAAAAAAAAAAAAAAAACCTTACTCACGCGCTTTTTTTAGGGATTGTATTTCACAAAGGCTTTGGCACATCTAGCAAGGTGTGCCAAGGCGCACCTAATTATTTGCGTCCTTATAATGTTGTCATTTATTTTAGTTCTTTCTTTACTCATTTTATTTTTCCTTTAATCCATTTAAATTTCAACTTTTGCATCGAATAGCTCGGCTTATGGACCAATTCATAATTATTCACAAATAGTGTATTGACACGTATCATGAATTAAATACACATTGAATACATATCAGTTTATAAAGTTATGAATTACTCCATAAGATAGACATCAGATGACTCCATAGAATTTATGAGAAAAAAAAAATGATAGATGTAAATTGGAGTCAAGGTATAAAAAACAGTATACTAATATTAGTAACTGATAACTAAAAGGTTGTTAGTATTTGAATTATAAATTTTTACAAAAAATAAAAATAAAAAATTATAATGATTAATTATTATTTTAAACAAATATTGATAAAATTAAGAGAAACAAAAAATTCAAATGATTGACTAATATATTTTTTGCTAGGTGGATATTTTTTTAGTATCCAATTGTACACCATCCTCGGATGAATACTCTACTGATTACATATTGAATCCATAAGATTTTTTTTTTATTCTTGCACATTATAAAAGTACGCAGGGTTTATACTTTACTGAAAGCATTTATTTAATTTTATTTCATAAATTAGTTATATCCTCACTTACTTTTTTAAAATATTTTTTTATGCTTTATTATTCTCACTCTATATATACATGCAAAATGCATGAAACCATTGAAGCTCGTAACTAGGTACGGAATTTATCACTTATGTGATTTATTTAATAAAGAAAATAAATAAGCACATTGTCAAGCATGCCATGGCACATGACATTGAAATTGGTGCATATATAAATAGGGATATAAATGGCATTTAATTTGGGAATTCAATAAATTTACATGCCTCGCACGTGTGGGCGCGCGGTTCTTTCCCATTGTTCCTGGTCAGCCGGTCACCATGTACATTTACCCTCATTATTTAATTTTTCATTTCTATTTTATTTTTGTCATTTATGTAGTTTCATTGCATTTGTTTAGGTAGCCATTCAATGTGAATTGCAGTGTTTATAACACATAAATTGTGATAATGTATTAGAGCATGTTTGTTTATGAAATTTTTTGATTTTGTTTGGATTTTTTAGTTTGGTTTGGTTAAATTTAAAAAAAGTGGTATGGTTAGTTGTTAGTGGGTATATTAAAATAATATTTAAAATAAAATAATTAAAATTGATTTGATGTAAAAGTAGGAGAGAGATGATTGAAGTGCTGATTAGTTAAAATAATGTGAGTAGATAAATAGTGAATTAAGGTTGATGTGGTGTATGTGAATGATTGATTGATATTATTTAATTATATTAATAATATTAATGATAGCGGAGTTGAGTTAAAGTTAAGTTAAAAAAAGTGGTTGAGTTAAAATGTTGAAATTTTTTTAAAAATTTTTCATAAACAAACATGACCTTAGTATACGAGTGTAACAATGATTTTCAATTTAATTATCTTTCATCTATTTTTCCTATTGTATATTTGCATTGATTTTTGTGGATTGTGACGTTCCGTCATTTGTATTTATTGTAGATTTGTATTCCCTTCATTTTAAAATATAAGGCATTTAAGGAGATATTAATTAATGAATAAATTGACTAAATTAACCTTATTTACTCTAATCACAACCACTTCACACTTCCTTAATTTCAACACAATGAGGGTATATTTAGAAAAAAATGCAAAAATTTGTCTTGATTTTTGAGCGCGCCTTATATTTCAAATAAATTGAGAAATCTTTATACGCCTTATATTTCAAAATGGAGGGAGTAGTACATTTTGCATTACACCAGTATTACTTTCTAATCGAATAATCATTGAAAAAATCTCTTTTAAATTAAACTAATAGCCAATCTCAAACCGGATCACAGCATTATAATATATCTCAAATTTCACAATCTATATATTCAAATATTATTTTCCAGTGCAATTCAAATAAAAGCCATGAGAACAGTATGCCTTGTTTGGTAATCAATGTGTGGTGAATTTGATGGTTGATTCATGACAATCTCTAATTTAATTCTCTAATGAAGAACACTAGTATTCGATAATGTTCACATGCACAGGGAAACAAAAATTTATGCATTATATGTACGTATATGATATTTAAAAATTTAATTTAGATAAAATGTGTATTACATTATAAAATTTTAACTATATGTAAATGTATAATATAAATAAAAATTATTTAACTTCCATATCTCAGTTTTTATTTATTTTTAATTGTATATCCACAATACAAAATAGGAATATTAGCTGTAAAATAATTTAATATTGTATATTCGAAAAATCTAAAATCTTGTAAAACTTTTACAGAATAAAAAATTAATAATATTAATAAGGTTTTACTTGTGTAATTGTCATTTGAATGTTGGTCACAAAGATTTTTATTAAATGAAGTCATATTTTTTTAATTGTTGGCTGAATAAAATTTATTGAAACTTGTCAGCAATTATATATACGTAGATATCGAAATAGTTGTTTCTTATCAAACAATTAATTATTTACTAACAATCTAATAATAAGTCAATTTACTGATCAATACAACTAATTCAATCTACCATACAAATTACATGAGACCGTATATACTATATAGAGGGTGATTGGATATGGATTTGCCTAGAAATAGCCAACCATTTTCAACTCACCCATTTTTTTTTAATTCAACTTTAGTTCAACCATATTTTCAATATAATTAAATAATATTAAACAATCATTTTTATACATCACATCAATTTTAATTCACTATTCATCTATTTCCAATCACATTTATTCAACTTTTATATCTAATCAACTTTAATTATTTTATTTTAATACAAACTAAAAATTCTATTCAAATTTAATCTTACCACTTTTAATATTAACCATAGTTAACCAAAAAAATAAATCAAATCTATATCTAATCACACCCTAATTAGCAGTTAGCAGTTGACTCATCATACTTTTTCTTTTTTTAATACATTCTTATGTTATGATATACTTTTATTTATGTTATTTTTTAAAGTATGACATTTATATTTAAAAGTATACATATTTATTAAAAAATATAATTATTTAATTGTTATGCCGAACAAGCTTATAAATCTCAAATATCACAATCTAAACGCACCCCTAAGAGCATGCACAATGCTTTGGGTCTAATTCAGTTTATATGACATGTAAATAGACCTAAGTCTTAAATGACATGAATAAAATGATACAAAAGTTAAGTATTTCACATTAATGTAAAGAGACCGGGTCTCTATTTGGGTCTAAAATAGATTTAAAAGTAGAGACCGTTTTTTTTGCTGTCACATCACCAAGACTTAGTCCATTTTCTCTTGCATTGAAGAACATAATTTTTTAGGCTGAATCTATTTTTGTATGTGACATTTAATTTTTTGTCAATAAACTCAAAGCATTGTAGATGTAACGTAACGAGATCAAAATAGTTTAATGCACTAAATCTCATAGTTGAGACTACTTTACTATAATTATTAATTACTAGATGTTAGGCATGTTACGTGTCAGCTGGTGATTGGTTCAGATATCAAAAGCAGTCAAAGCCGCACGGGAAAAGGCCGAGGAGTACAGTCAACGCAACACCAACACCACCACGGCGGTCAAGCGCAATAGCGCTACTTTTCCGTTATTTCTAAAACAAAATAAGTATTTTTAATGCTAATTTCGAAACTATTTACACTGTTATTAACGCTGAAGAAATTCAGAATCGAGCTCAGCAGTTAAAAAAAAAACCGCGTGTTAATAAAATGACTGAACTTTCCGCAATACAGAAAAAAATCAAAATCAAAATCAAAATCGAGCCTAATTATTTCACACAAAACTAATCGAGTTGAAGAATTGAACAATATCGAAATGCATGATTTGATTCAAGTTTTTTCTTTATCCTGTTTTTCTTCGGTTTTCTATATATTTATATTCATCTTGGTGCTGTTGTGTGCAAAATCACAGAACAAAAAAATAAAAATAAAAAACTAAATTTGTGAAGTAATTGAACTAGATAGCACCGAAGCGCATGATTGGGTTCAATTTTTCTGTCTGTCTTGAGTTTTCTGTATAATTTATATTCAATTTGATTCAATTTAATGTAGTTCAATACAATATCACACCAAACCTAAAGGGAAAGCAAAATTCAAATTTATATAAAAACAATTACCGAATTGTACCACAATGCAGAAAAAAAAATTTGAATAAAAGAAACAAAAATCACCACACTCAAAATAATCAAACTGCATTGCATCGAAATACATGATTTTGACTCGATTTTTTCAGTTTCTGATTCGAGGGGATAATATATTAATATTACTCTACCTTTCTTTCCCTATTATTTTCTTACACAGTAAAGAAATAAAAAAAATAAAAACTTAAATATATTAATTTCTTAATTTGCTATGCACAAGTGGGTCTGGGCCCAAAAATCAAAGGGAAAAGTAAAGAAGAGTCCAGCACAAGTGCTGTTGATGCTCTTTCCCTTTCATTTTCCTATCCTCTCTCCTCTTTCACCTTTGATGAATTGCCTTTGAATCCTCGTTTACACAGGTTTTTTCGATTTGGTTCGGTTTATTTCTTCAATTTTCCTTAATCCCAATTCTCGAATTTGGACACCCTTTTGTTTTTCTAGATCTGTATCTTGTCAAGATTTTATTTGATTTGGTATAATTGAAACTCTTTCCCTTTTCCTTACTCTTGAATGCTAAAAGGAAGAAAGATTTGATTTTTGGCAAGAGGCTTGTTTGTGAATGCTCTATAATGTGCTGAGGTGAATGATGGCTGTGAGTTTTTTGACCAGGGAGAGAGAAAATCAAATAAAGTGAAAAAAGAGAGAAAAAGAGGAGAGAGGGAGGAAAGTAGAAGATGTGCCCTTTTGAAAGGCGCATTATTGCTTGTTAATGTCAATGAAAGTGAGATACTTTGAGGAAATTTTCGTTCCTCCATTTATCTCTTTTCATCATCATATTTTCTCGACTCAATGTGCTGCTTTCCCCAAAGGCTATTGTAGTAGTAAAATTACTGGGGAGAGTCTTTTCGTAGCTGCTGGGTTTTTGTGTTTGATTGTCAATTTGGCCCTTTTTTTTCCCTGGTGTATTTATCCTCTGTAAATTAGGGTTTTCAAGATGCCCATGTTTCAATCTACCAGAAAAGACCCCATTGTTGGGGTTGAGGGCCGTGCGGACATTCTAGATTTCGACACCGCCGTTAAAGATGGAGTCTTGGGCGGCGAGGTTTACTCCGCCGCCCCTGCCGCCGCCGGCGGCGGCCGCGGCGGCGAGAAATTGGATCTGAAAAAAATGATCGCCGAGCTGAATTTACCCGAAATCCCCTCTGTTTTCATCTGCCCGATCTCTCTCGAGCCCATGCAAGACCCAGTCACTCTCTGCACCGGCCAAACTTACGAGCGGCCCAACATTCTCCGGTGGCTCGGCTTAGGCCACTACACTTGCCCCACCACAATGCAAGAGCTTTGGGACGATACACTCACCCCAAACACGACCTTATACCACCTCACCCACACTTGGTTCTCCCAAAAATACCTCCAGATGAAAAAAAAGTCCGAAGACGCTCAGGGCCGAGCCTCCGAACTTCTCGCCACTCTCAAAAAAGTCAAAGGCCAGTCGAGAGTCAAAACCCTAAACGAGCTCCGCCAGCTCGCGTCAAATCATCCTACCGCTCGGAAAACAATAGTCGAACAAGGCGGATTGGGCCTCCTCTCGTCTTTACTCGGCCCATTCACTTCTTACTCAGTTGGGTCCCAAGTCGTGTCGATTCTCGTTAATTTGAATCTTAGCCCGGAATCTAAATCGATCCTAATGCAGCCCGCGAAAATATCTTCACTAGTCGATATCTTGAACGAGGGCTCTGTCGAGACGAAGATAAACTGCGTCCGTTTAATTGAGACTTTGATGGAAGAGAAGGATTTTCGGGCCGAGATTGTTTCGGGCCACAGCATTTTAGTTGCACTAATGAGACTCGTGAGGCACCCAAATGGGCATTATCCGGGCCTTGGGCTTTTGAAGTCGATTTGCGCGCATAAACAGGCCCGAATCTTGGTTGTGAGTATTGGGGCCGTTTCGCAGCTGTTGGATTTGATACCCGTTTTGAATCAAGATTGTCTTGAATTGGCAGTCTCGGTTTTGGAGACACTATCTTCCGAGCCCGAGGGAAAACGGGCTTTGAAGGATTGTTCGAATACTATACCGATAATGGTTAGGTTAATAATGAGAGTTTCGGAAGTTTGCACGGGAAGCACGCTCTCGGTTTTGCTTTCTGTGTGCAAGCTTTCGCCTGAGGAGTGCTCGTCTGTGGCAGTTGAGGCGGGCCTTGCTGCGAAGCTTCTTCTTGTGATCCAAAGTGGATGTGGGCCCGTTATCAAGCAACGGGCCGCGGAGCTTTTGAAGCTGTGCAGTTTGAATTATTCGGACACGATGTTTATTTCGAAGTGTAAGTTGACGAGGACTATACAGTGAGTTTGTGACGTTTGAAATTGGTTCGTTTGTGGGTGTAAAGGTGAAAAATACGAATAATATTTGCTCGGGGTTGAGTTCTTCTTGTCGATATTGATAATGTGGTATCGAATCACATTTGTAATTTTCGAGCAGTTGATTTGTTCGGTGAAATCCTTGCAGCTCTTGTGATTGTTAGGGATTTGATGAGGATCCTCCATTTTT